>NJDC01005540.1:78900-101227 GCA_002245475.1 Calephelis virginiensis
AATCTACTGGCTTCCCTACCCTCCGAGTCGGAATGTGACACTGTCATTATAGCGGCAGGAATGGGTAAGGTGGTTTATAACTACCCAGGGAAGTTGCTGCACACCACTGTATCACCAGTGATCTTGTTGACAATTACCTGTTTTACCTGAGCTCGCCTCTTACGAGGTGCCTGGCAGAGGGGCCGGTGATCTATTTTAGTCAGCGGACCCGGACAACTGAACTTCTGCGGTAGAGGGCTATAAATATATATACATAAATAGTTGAGCCCAATTTATTGAACTCTTTTAAGTGCATTAAGTGGTTATCTGGGTGATATAAATTCAAGACTAGTTCCGATAGGCTATGTTGGGTCAGTATGTTATAAAACTTTCAAAGGGCTGGGACAATTTTAAAACTAATTTGTTTACTGTATTTCAACGATATTCTGTAGTTCAGGTGGGAATTACTCGAATGAATAAAAACAATTCAATTTGATACAAATTACATAAAATTTACTCGTAAAACTAACACCATTTCTTCTTGTTACACTATTAATGGTATTGTCCTATCTGAGGTGGATTCTATTAAAGATTTCGGTATAATTTGAGATAGTAAATTGACATTTATTCCACACATACAAAATGTAACCAAGTAAATGTGCTCAAAAATGTGTAAATGTAAAGGCGCTCAAAAATTTGGGACTTATTATACGTAACAGTAAGGAATTTTGCAATGTTAGCACTAAGAAGGTTCTTTATTACAGTTTTGTTAGAAGTAAATTAGAGTACTGTAGCGTAGTATGGTGCCCACATTTTTCTAACCATTCATTAAGATTGGAAAGAATACAAAAAACATTTGTTAACCGTTTGTACTATTGTCTCAAGCTTTCAGCTAAATGTTATTCTTACAAAGAAAAGTTAAGTAAATTAAATGTGATTTCACTTGAAAAGAGGCACCAATGGCTTGATGTAGACTTGTTTTTGAAATTATTTTTTTACCATTTTACTATTTTATGGTTAACAAGTATTGTGGTAACTTTGATGGTTTTTCTGATTCAAAAGTTAAAATTAAGAAAAAATATTATGTGAACGATTTTGCATGTTTTAATTAAGTAAATATTTATTTTTATTTTTTAATCAAATCGAACTTTTTTATATAGTAAAGTTATATTAATTTATCAATAATAACTAATTGTTAGTGTAAAAAAATAGATGTGTGATTTTTATGTGTTTACCTGTAAGATGTGCAATTG
Organism: Calephelis virginiensis; assembly: GCA_002245475.1. Classification (NCBI taxonomy): domain Eukaryota; kingdom Metazoa; phylum Arthropoda; class Insecta; order Lepidoptera; family Riodinidae; genus Calephelis; species Calephelis virginiensis. Next base: position 80,133 of record NJDC01005540.1, read on the forward strand.
GTTATTTGTTATTTTTAATATGTATAAATTAGACTACTGTAACAACTGTTGGGAAGCCTGATTAATAAAATAAATAAATACTTCATAAAATAAAAGGCATATCGATAAATTATATTGTTCGTATTAAATATGTCCCATCCCTAATCTTACATATCTGTTTATAAATATGACGTGTTGTCATTGCAAAGGCCAATTAAAAAGCAGTTCCTCGCTTCCCCGCACCTCAGCTATTTGCCAGAATTGTTTCAAAGCAAAATTGTAAAGAATAGGCGTCTAGTGGGATGTGTGGTCGATGGTACATATTTAACGCTATTTTTGAAAAAAAAAATTGATACGGAAGACGTGGCAGCATGGCCTAAAGGTCTTAGCCGGCCCCAGAAAGGGGCAAAATAACTTAAAAAAAAATTAAGGCAGCATGGATACAAATTTTAGTTGCCTAGTCCACTCAATGAAAAAAGAGAAAAACAGCTGTTTTCAACTGACGTTCCCATTTTGACTATCATCTGTCAATGTCATTTTATGGTTAGAAAAATCAGAGAAATACATTTTTACGAATTTGGAAAGTTATAAATATTGGGAAAATACTCGAAAAGCTATGTCATTAGCTAAAATATTTTCGCTATCCTCACGAGGTAAACAAAGTACAATAACCATTCAAATCAATTACAAGTGTTTCAATTACGCAACTTCTAACCTCTCAGAATATAAATAGAAAAGCAAAACAAACACGCAATTATTGTTTTATTTAGAAAATTAGAGAGAATTACACTCTTAATAGTTATAAATAATTGTATCAGTTATTAGTAATTACCCTTGTTTTCGTGAGACATTAGGTTGCAGATGTAAATATAACATAAACAAATCCTCTAATTATACTTTCTGCATACATTTTGGCTACTTAAAGCAAATCAACAATAAGAATGCTTTACTAGTAAATAAATGGTAGAGCTCAGAGTTTAGTCATATAATCATCTATCAAAAACATGTAAAAAATATTTTACAACTTTACTACATTGACAATTATTTTGAATAAATTGTTTTTTTTGTGTATAAGTTTGAAGTAATAATTTGTTTATTTTTGCCCTGGGGTTCACAATGAAAAGTTAATTTAATATGTTAAAAATGGTAAAAAAAATAAAATTTCAAATTTGTTAGTTTCGATTTATTTGTTAAAAGAATAGATTTTTGTACAAAGTTAATAATCGTCTAAAGTGCAAATCACCCACAAAGTACTTTAGAATAGGGTATGTCACAGATATAAATGTTAGAATGTTCCATATTCTCTGTGTTTTATATGTTATCTATACACATTTTAATGATACTACATAAAATAGGAGCTGTGAATGATAGTACATAAAATTACATTTTTATTTCTGTGCTTCAGTATTTATTAATTTTTTTAGTTCGAGCTTCGAGCTCTGGAGCAATAATACGATATGCATCGTCCCAAGAGGGTAAGACAGAAAAAGTTTACCCACCAAACGTACCTGGGTTTAAATATGTTAATGCTTTGGAACAAGATATGAGTTTCAAGGCTATGTCGGACAAAGCTGCACAAACTATGTTCTGGACAGAACTAGTCAGAGGATTTGCTGTTACTTTAGCTCATATCTTTAAGGTTAGTATAGAATTTTTAAGTTTAATAAAATTATTATCCCCTCTATGGTCTAGTGGTCCAGCGTCAGACTTGACTTCTGGAGGTCCCAGGTTAGATCCCAGATTCGGGCAACAAAAAAATAGGAAATATCTATTGTCAATATATTCTAATAAAAAAGTGACCTTGCCCGGGTTTGGATTTGTGCCAGGTTGGTGACAGACCTGTCACCAATCACATTGTGGGGGACTTAGTGTCTTTGGCTAGTCTTGATTGTCCTGGTTGTGCCTCTGCTCTGTAGGGATATGGGCTTGAAAATACATTAATAAAATAAGGTAGTGTTTATACAGTTGTGACTTGACATATTTTGTGGTATGATTTCTATTTTAGTTAGACCTTAAAGCTAGCAAGTGGTTGTTTTCTTGAATAAACCAATTTTTATTTGTGGGTCCGCTAAGTAGAATAGACCATTGGTGAGAGAGTGCTGTCCAGCAACTTGCCCCTGTAGGGATCCACTACACCTTACCTATTCCTGCCACCTTAATAACTATTGTGTCAACTAGTTTAGGCACAACTATTGTGCAAGTATACTGTAATGATGATGCAGTCCGCTTGGCAGTGACACACCTATGACATGTATGGGCCACGGTTGTGTGTCTTACCATCAGGAGACTCAAGTGCTTGTTTGTTGATCATTTATGTAAAAAATACTCAACTGCAGGCATTATTTTAAATTGTTTTTAAAATGAAATAAGTGTGTAGTTGAATGTCTTGGTATCTATGTATAGATAAACTCTGCTTCTATTTTTTAAAGAGGTTGAAATAAAAATCATGATAATGGCAAGCTTTAATGGTAAAGTGGTATTAGGTAGGGCCTTGCTACTAAAGCTCTATCACTTGGCCTGACTAGCTGCTCAAATTTAGTCATGTAGTATTCTGTATTCAATTAAAATCCATATCTGACTAAATTTGTTTTGTTTTGATTGCAGGAGCCTGCAACAATCAATTATCCATTTGAGAAGGGTCCTCTCTCACCAAGATTCAGAGGTGAACATGCTCTCCGGAGGTACCCATCGGGAGAAGAGAGGTGCATAGCCTGCAAGTTATGTGAAGCAATTTGTCCTGCTCAGGTAACCAAATTATCACTTTATTATAAAGAAATGGACTAAATTAAAACAGTCACGAATTGTATTGTAATGTCAACTATGGCGAACTTATATAAGAAGACTTTGCATCCCAAAATCCAAGATGATGAATTTTTGCACTGGACTGCAAAAATGCTATTAAATTTTTACTTTAAAGAAACTTGTTAGTTTGTTACGGCATAACAGGAAAACTACAAGACTAATTTTGGTCGAGTATTTACTAAGCGATGTCTTTATGATGTATTTAAAATCCAAGTCATGATGCATGAGGTAATTATTATGGTAACTATCTCAGTAATTTGTCAAGGTAATTTAAAACATGGGTAACTAAAACGGCAGTATGTTGGAGCTTTCTAAGCATTTAGTTTTATTTATAAAAAAAATATTTTCCACAGGCAATTACAATTGAAGCAGAAGAGCGCAAGGATGGTTCGCGCAGAACTACAAGATATGATATTGACATGACCAAATGTATCTACTGTGGATTTTGCCAGGTAAGAACTAATTACACATTTTACAACTGACTTGTATAGGTAACTTTAGGGCTTCGATATATACGTTGTCTATCTTTCCACTGAATACTTGAATTATAAAATATCCATCTGTTTTTGCATTCAGTAAAACACCATTTCGGATTTCGCAGTTACCTGGGAAACAGTGTTGATAAGGGTATATCTATTCCATCTTAATATGTGGTAGATCTTTATTTGTAAGCGAGACTTGCGAAAAACGAATGATGCTCTTAGAACTTAGCATAAATTCTTGGGGATTTATTAAGTACTGGCTAAAGATAAAGTCTTGCCATCTCCTTTACTCCAAGGCAAGATCTACGCAAAAGCCAAGAAACTTTGTCATATATCACATCACAATTAAAATACGCGCTTCTGGAACTGTTATGGTCTATGGGTAAACCTCTTTTTTATTTTAAATTTTCCCTTGCATAGGCAAATTTTCCACTTTTTCATATTGATGAGCTTTCCCACATGCACATTTTCACAACCACTCGCTCAGGCATTGTACACATGTGCATCAATGTATCCAAACGTTTTTAGACTCATCTTGCGAAATCAATCTCTATTTAAATTCATACTTATCTAAAACCTAAATTAAAAAAACGACGGGTTGCACTCCGGGAGTTCCGGCAGAAGTGAAAACTTGAATAATAATGTTGTACATTTTTGATATTTTGGAATGTTTAGGGAATAATTTTACACGAATTGCTTTAATTATCAGTATGAAAGTACTATCATTTGTGTAGTAGAATACAATATTCATTTATTGCGCTATCGTACACAAACATGACAACACGAACATTCGCGCACGCGGCTTACTGCGCGAATAAGAGCGCAAGCGCCCTGCGCCGTCTTACGAATCAGGTCACGTATCCTGACGCGAGTTTAGAAGTTTTTACCCATTCCAAAAAAGTGCACAACGCCGCTAAAGAAGTTTTCACTTCAATTAACGACCATTTTCACTTCTTGAATTTTAGTCAAGATTTATGTATAGATGAAGTATGAAACTTATACGCAACACAGTTTTGAGAGAGTTGGAAAAATTTCAAGGTGAACCTACCTAACGAACTGACACATAATATTGATGTGATGTATTTACTTTTACAGGAAGCTTGTCCAGTAGACGCCATTGTTGAAGGGCCGAACTTTGAATTTTCTACAGAAACTCACGAAGAACTGCTTTATAACAAAGAGAAGTTGCTATCTAACGGAGACAAGTGGGAGAGTGAAATAGCATCCAACATTAGAGCCGACCATTTGTACCGTTAAATATGATCTTAGTAGAATTAACATATAAGGATAATTTCATAAATAATATGATCTGTGAAATTGGCCTTATATTTAGAGAATTATAATTTATGTGATATTAAAGCAAGATCAGTTTCAAGGGTATTTTATTTTAATCTAATATTATTAAGAGCAAATTCTATTACTATTGCAAGAAATAGAATTTACAATTTCGTTTCGCTCTACCTACTTAAGGTGAAGCTGAAATTTTACATTCAGCATAAGTTGGATTTTAAATCTATAAGTAAGGTAGCTTTAGACCAAAGCTGTCCAAACCAAGCCCAGGCATTTTAAAAGCCCGGAAAAGGATTCAAATACTTAGCGCAATTTATTGTCACCATTAGTAACTACGTGACTAGGTAGGTCTGTGACGGCGCTGGTTTAGGGTCAGGTACTATGTTATACATTCCTGATTATGCTTGTTTATCTTGTATTTGAACAAATGACTTCAAAGGTTAAGATCACTGAATGTGGGAATGCATATTGGCGACCGAGTGGTTAACTGCCTGTTTTATGCAGATGCTGCTGTAATTTTGGGCTCTACACCATCTGAGTTGCAAACACAGGTCACAGTAACAAAAGTAATGGAATGGAAGAGATGTAAGCCGAACGAATGTGAGTTTTAGTTAATGGTGTAGTGTTGGAGCAAGTGAATGAAGATGTGTAATGTGTATATTGGTTGTGCCTTCAGCAGGGATGGAAGGTACACCGCGGACGTAGAGTGTATTGCAATGAATAGTGTGAACGGAGCGCTGGGTAAGCTATTTCAAAGTGAGATTTGGAGTAAAAATGCTAGACTCGCTTTGCATAATTTTGTACTTATACCAACGTTGTTGTATGGAAGCGAGAGTTGCGTATGTCAGAAAAAGCATAAAAGTAGGATGAATGGGGTCGAAATGAGAGAGCTACGGAAAATCTGTGGTGTAACGCTCGCTGTTCGCATTTTGGGAGTGGGATTGAAAGAAAGTGTTAGTATGAGAAAGGGCATGCTTCGCTGGTTCAGTCATGTGGAAAGAATGACAGATGAAAGATAGACAAAGCAGATATTATACAATGCGAATGTGGATGGACGTAGGTACCCGGGGAGACCAAGATTGACATTCCACGGTCAGATCACTCGGATACTATCCGAGAGTGGTGTCATGAGTCTCCGGAACTAACGTGTTTATATGAAAAGGGTAATGAATGTGATGGAAGCCAGACAGGTTTGTCAAAATCGTAAAGTTTGGCACTTGGCATTTTTTCCATTTTCCCGGTTTTTCTCTTTATTAGAACCCTCTCCTTACAACAAAAACATAATAACACAATAAATACAACTAGGTATGTATGCAATGACCGTGGAAAACGAGGATTCATTTTAATATAGATAAAAACTGATCTGATACTCTCTGCCTACCTCGCAAGGGACTTGGCGTAAAGATATGTATTTATTATTCTTGCTGCTGTTAGGTACATATATTAAGTATGTTTATCACTTTTGTGTTCCAGTTTAGAGAACTACACCAATTCAATGTAGCCCCAAAGTGCTAAACTACAAAAATAAATTGAATAAACACACACAGACCCAGAAATACAGATATCTAGATATCCCACAGTCACACAAATTGAATCTAACCCCAAAGTAACCAAACTATTATTGTGTGGTTATAATACATAGAAATACTTAAATATATACCAGAATATATTTAATAAACAACCAGACTCGGAAATGCAGACGTCTTAATGTTTATCACACAAATGCCTGCCCACGTTGGGAATCGATCCCGAGCCTTGCGGTTGGTCGATGTTGTTAGGCGTGTACGCTAGCCAGTCGACCAACGAGGCGGTCATCACACAAGTGACAATGTCTGCTCCCGTCGGCGCAGCGCCATTCAGCAGCAGCAGTCCCATTGAAGCGGGCCTCTGCAGGGCCAGATTTAGAAGTCTGGAGGCCTCGGGGCAACAAAGTCGAGTTTTCTATTAATATTTTAGAACAATATAATCATGTTTGTACACGTACTAGGTAAAGGTAAAACAATGAAAAAAATATTAAAGAAAAATTTGTTTACAAGTCTGAAATTGAAAAATTTTTTTACGAAGTCTGGCCCTCGTTTGTAAAGACCTCATGGCTTTCGCTCCAATAGCCTGTCTATGTGCACTCTATACTCAGGATACGCGTGTATGCTGATTACTGACCACTCTACCAACGAGTCTCAGGTTAATATTGATAGATTATTACCGTTACAAAATCTGTCTGCTTATTTACATTACAAAAATTGGCTTCCTGGCAAACAATAAAAATAATTTAGACCGTTAATAAACATTTTTATTGCTTCGTAATGTGCGCTATGTTTTAAAATATCTAGGGTAACCCGTAGACGCATTTATAAACAATAGCAAATAGTAAATGCACCAGTGACATCTATGGTGTTTAAGTAATGCTTGTCTCTTACCATCAGAATAGTCACCTGTTTGTTTGCAATCTCAAAGAATAAAAAACTTTTAAACACTCTGTTCTTATATATAGAGCACGCTTTCACTTCGTGCAAATATCCACCTAGCAAAGTGCACACTTTTATCATGTTACCTACAAAGAGAATTACAACCTAATAATCAACCTGCAACTTTTTCTTTTCTTCCTGATGTTGCTCTCCCAGTTGCTATTTAGAATTTTAATTGTGTATGTAGAAATTTTAACATCAAAAAATATTAAAGTAAAAGTAAAGTATCATCACACCCATATCCCCGAAGAGGTAGGCAGAGGCACAACCAGGGTACCCACGACTGGCCAAAGATACTAAGTCCCACAATGTGATAGGTGGCAAGCCTATCGCCAACCGGGCTAATATCCTATCCCGAGCAACATGTTTTTATTAGAAAATGGAAAAATCCAATTTTCTTCTTGTTGCCCGACCCGGGATTCGAACCCGGGACCTCATGTAGTCAAGTCCAACAACTGAACCGCTAGACCACAGAGGCGAAAAAATATTAAAGCACATATTGCAATCATTTCGTCATCAATTGAAAAAGACTCAATTGCGAATTCCAATTCCTGTCTGAGGTAAATTCAAAAATTGTGAAAATTCATATTATAACATCTGGGAAAAATAATAAAACTTATATTTGTCAAAATAATTTATTAAATCTTACAATTTTATTTTAATTAAATACATATACTATTTGAGGTACACTTTGATTTCTTATGATTACATATATTGATTTCCAGAGAAAATGGATATCAAGTTTGAAATAAAATGTTATCTATGTAAAAATCTCCTGTCACGATATGTATTCAGTATAAACTTCGAAACTACTAAACCAATTTTGATTAAATCTTGAAAGATATGAAAAGATAAGTTTTTATCAGTTCCTGTAGAAGTTAATAACGAAAACCATACCAAATGACAAAATGTTTTATCATCGTTTCAGTATTTTCGGCCTGTATCTCGAACATAATATCATGACACCAGATTTCTATTACGGTACATATATATAGATTATTGTTTAGTTAGTGTGATTCCCGCCAAGTATTTTGAAGCTATACCGTTCCAGATCTTCCTTCACCGTCTCCAAGCTTCTGTCAGCATCAATGGTCAACACTTCGCAACCAACATTTGGAGAGTTTAACCAGTTCTCGTATGATTCGTGTACCTTTCGAAAAAAAAAAGATTTCTATAAACAAGTGGCAATCAGCATATGGATAAAAAAGAAACGTCGCATACAGGTTGTGATGGTACATTATCAACTCAAAGAGACATAAGCTTCTCACCTCAAACTGGAGAATGACAATCATTTGTTTTCTAATATTAAACAATAGACTCTCTCTCTTCTATCAACAAAACTATGGAAGTAAGAATTTTGATAAGTTTGAAGAAACATTGAACAATATGCAACACAAGGACTAATTTTAAGATCACGGAACCACGTAATGACTCTTGCCGCATCTAATGTGTGGAATTTTGTGGAAATTACTCCAAGGATCACAAAAATAAAAAAAATATTTTAGTAATAAAAGAGTCAGAACACTTACTTGTTCTAAGTATTCTAACGGCACCTCGGATTCTTCAGCTCTTCCTCGCTTCATCATTCGCTCCCAAACAATCTTTGGTGTGGTTTTTAAATATACTAAAATTACAAATAAAAAAAGCATTATGGCCACAATTATATTATTGCCACTAATATTTTTTTAAGACACAAACATAACACTACTGGTCGCCAATTGGTCGAAATTCAACCATAATAAATTTTAATATCTTGTTGATAAGAAGGCCATCTTCATTTCTCAAGACCAACTACTTTGTTTCCAAACTTTTTAGTGCGCCATCTGTGATCTTTTATTGTTATCATCAATATATTGTGTCAAATGCATGGTAGTGTGGGTAATGTTTTATATAATGATTTATTGTAATTTATAAGCATTATTATTGAAAAATTATAGCGTTCTGGACTTCTCCTACACATAACCTATAAGTTTGCCAAATTTTATGCTCCTACGTCTAACGTCCATGCAATTTTCGTAAAAAGGTGTCCCAAGATTTGGCATCACATATTAATATATAGATTATCGGAGAAAATTCACCCAGAGTCTCTTGCATAGTAGCCAGGGAGTATCAAGTACCAAGTGTTGCAATCCTTGCAGACCGGTGTATTTCCCTCCACATCCATTAGTCACAAGAGAAAAATAGAAATAAAAAATTTAACTGTCACACAGTATGTAAACATAATGCAAAATAATATAATATTACGCTATCTGCTGGCAGCCTTTATTCTCTAAGTCTTCTTTAAAAGTGGGTAGCCTTTCACAACTAATTTTTTTAAAGATAATTATTTTTTATGAACGGTTTTTAATACATTTCACATCCTTTGTATCTCAAATAATTTAATTACAGAATTGGTTAATAACTAGGTTAAATATACCGTACCTATTAAGTCTAAACTAATGTCCAAGTTTTTCTCTGTATAGTTGAACCATTCCATAAGAACTTGATATTGTGAATCTTCAAGAAAATTTCTCTTTTTGGCATTTTCAACAAAACAATGTCGACTATTTTGAACAGATCTGGAATGGAAACCAAATTATTTATATTCTATTGAATAATTGCAAATTATTTTTACCATGTTTAATAGAGTTCAAAATAAAGCCAAAGTAATGATTGCAAATAGGCTGTTTGATCGGGGGATGGAATATTTGTTGATTGAGGATTTAATTTAGTGATAAAGTATGAAATGATAATAAAGAAAGTGGAAAAATTTCAATAGCCAGTAACTGTGCTGCGTCAGAGTTCTAAAGTTGTTTGCTCCTCTAGTCTGAATAAAGTTTAGTTGTACTTTTTTAGACAATCTCGACTTGCCGATTGGATGTAACTGTTGAAGTTCTTGTATGTTATTCATACTGAAGAGAAGCTAATACAAGCCACACATTTTGTAATTGCTATAAAACATTAAACATTTTGAATAAAAAGCAATTGTGCTTTCTATAGATAGCTTGGATGTACAATGGCTAAAACTCACACCTAAGTGTAATGGATGGCACATTGATCAAATAAATTTTAAAACAAGCTAAAAATTAAAAAAATTAGCTTACGAGCAGCCGAGTAACCAGGCCTAATTATTTTTCTTAAAATATCTTAAATTAAGTGAAGTACACACCACCTAATTTGCCCAGATTGTCCACCATTTTCTTTATGGTGCCCACCATGCCCACCTTACCTATTTCTGCCATCACAATGTCAATGCTTGTCTTGGAAATGTTTGGGTTTGAAGGATAAAGTCCTGGTAAATTTACTTTTGCTTCAGGCCTAATGTCCTGACCTCCGGTTTTCAACGCACCATCACCACCTTTGGTGCCTCTAGGTAGTATAAATGTATTACCATCAGGTAATCCATCTGCTTTTTTACCTTCCAATATCATAAAATAAAAAACACAGCTTCAAGAATGTTGCTGGTAAAGGTAAGAGAGTGTAAGGGTGGTTTATATGAAAGATATTAAGATTTTGATAATTTTATACCTTTCAAACATCTTTACAGTAATATTATTATTGCATGGTGGACTGGTTTGTATTTTCAGGCGACTGAGATGTACATAGTGCTGAAAGGCAAAACTCCACTCATGCATGTCAGTGTACATCAGACCAAGCAGGTTGTGGCCTCGGAAGTTGCGCCAATCTTGTATGGGTTCCTGTGAATATAAAATTAAGATTGATGAGTTTTGTAAAATATCAATTAACCTTAGAAATATATAAAACAACTTGGCTTTATTTAATATCAACCATTTCCAAAAAGTTTGGTAAGAGATGATAAGCACTAGAGTTTATTAAGATGCAGTGTCATGACATTTGACCATGGTCACTGTTGATGTCATAGTGCCAGAATATCAGGTAAAACACAGAATTTATAAAAATCAGCTGACTCAGTAAACAGTATTGTGCCTTACATATCACCTAGCAATATAATTGATCTTTGCAATTTATTTCATACCTGCCTTGTTTCAAAAGAGCAACCTAAACTACAGCAACATAAATATTTACATGCACATAATATATATCTCAATAAGTGTATTTTAAGGTTTAGTAATGATCCTGAGGTGAACTTTAACCTATGAAATTAAGGTAAGAAAGAAAGAAACTATATACTTGCCAGAATAAAGGTGTATAATAAGTTGTTAAATATTCTTTCACTCCCAATTTAATTTGCTCATGTGGAGCATGCAAAGCAAACACATAATGTAAGTATATTATATGAGTCGACTAGACAACAATTAATTTATTTTGAAACCAGAAGATAAACATAGTCAAGATTACAAAAATGCAATGCTTACCGCATGCGTCTCAACATTGGAGTATTTATCGAAGTATTTGATGCAAGTTGATTTACCAGATCCAATATTTCCTTCAATAGAAACTTTAAAAGGACTCTTCCTCACACTGAGTACTCCATTCGTAATGGATTTTATATTAGACATGTTAAAATCGTTGAGACTTTTAACAACTTAGATAATTAAAAAAATAGGTATACTTAAATGTTTATTTTGTATATTATGACCAAAAATGAATTAGGTACAGATATCCTCGATCAAATAATTTTAGAATTTAAAAGTAAAAGATTTTTTTACAATTTACTCTAATACAGTTAATTTCGGCTTTGGCGCCAAAATTGACACTGACAATTTTTTTCAATTTTTTTTAAAATTTTTCTTTAGGTTTATTTGCCACTTTCTGGGGCCGGCTAAGACCTTTAGGCCATGCTGCAACGTCTACAGTATTAATTAATTCTTATAAATTGATTAGTCACATGTCTTCCGTATCAATTATTTCTTATACAGTCATTAGTCACTATTTAAAAGGTCACGACAGGGTCTTGAGCATAGCGGTGGTCACTTTACACAAGCTCACTTTGGAAAATTTGGCGGCATCGACGAAATTCACGATACACTCATTTCTTCATGATATTTCATTTGCGCACTTTCACTGAATAAAATGAAACTAATTCCCACTTAAATTAACTAATTTTACTCATAATGTACACTAAATTCAATGATTGTGAAAAAATTACGACCATCTTCATTCATGATGGCGCCAAAAAACCTTAGTATTTTTTTTTTTTTTTAGGGTAATTTGCTCCTTTCTGAGGCCGGCTAAGACCTTTAGACCATGCTGCCAAGTTTTCTGTAATAATAAATTCTTTTTCTTATTATTTATTTTAAATTCATTTCTTCAGTTTCTTATTATATGAGTTTCCCTTTTTTTATAGTCATACCCTTCACTAAATCACAGGTTATTTGAGTCTTTAGTTGTAATTCCTTGAAGTTTACAATATTATGTTTCACCGTTAATTTCTTTTATAATACGTCACATTCTTGAATTATGATTATTTACACACAAATTTTAAAACTAAAATTCAGAAAACCAAAATCGTCTTCTTTCACGATGGCGCCAACACTTTCACAACTATTTTTACAGTATTTTTATTGATCTTTTTTCCCTCTATGTCTTATTCTAGTTTTATATTATGTAACAAACTCACATCTTAATATTTCATTTCGTTTTCTAGCTTTGTATTCAATATTCGTTCTTGTTCAGGTCTCTGCCTCTTCTGACGTGATAAAACACTACAATTATTGTCTTACACTATTATAGTTTATTTACAGTATCACATGTACACATCACTAAGTAATATTCACAAGTTGATTAGTTTACAAATTTTCCATTTTTACATTATATAACACATTTTTATGTTAGAGATTGGAGGGATCCCTCGAAAAGCGCGCCTTCCCTCTTCAACAGTTCCCGCCAAGCCTTATTATTATTTATTTATTAGTTAATTTGCCCCTTTCTGGGGCCGGCGAAAGCGACTTTTAGGTCATGCTTCCATGTCTTCGGTATCAATTTAGTCTTATTAACAGTCATAAGTCACTATATACAAAGTTATGTCAGGGTGTTGAGTAAGGCGGTATCTTCGTTACTGATGCTCATATAGTGAGATTTGGCGGCAACGAGAAAATACACAGTACACTAATTTCTTCATAATTATTTCACTTGTGCCCTTGAACTGAACTAATTACCACCTTAATAAAATAATTTTACTCATAATTATTAATTCGTTAATGACGAAACAAAAACGACGATCTTCTTTCAAGATGTCGCCAAAACTCCAGTGTTTTTAAGTAGTTTTGTCACTTGTGTCTGATTGGCTAAGACCTTTTGGCTATGCACATCTTTCGTAACAATAAATTTGTTTTCTTGTTAATTACTTTCAATTTGGTGTTAATGAGAAAGGGCATTCCATCGTCGGCGCTTGGTAAAACTTCCAAATATTTATATTTTTAAATAAAGAAACACTTGTACTGTTTTACGTATCATAATTTATTATTTTGCCGGTAGGCTATTTACAAAATAATAAATTATAAGTGATACGTAAAACAGTACAAGTGTTTCTTTATTTAAAAATATAAATGTTACTAGTCCGCTAGTACTGTGCTATGAAAGTATGTATTTAAAAGTGAAGTATCAGACTCCAACTGTCAATTTGAATAAAATCGAGATTCAAGAGTAACCCTGCTTTTTGTCAACCCTGTTGATACTGGTTTAATTCCTACTCAAAGTGTCTTGTAGAGCCAAGGTTCTCTTTCAAAACGTTCTAATTCTACAAGGTGTAGCTTCAAAATCTTTCCATCTTAGTCAAAATATGTTTGTTTTTGAAATGCCTTACCCGTTTCGATACTATGAGAATTTTGGTACCTATTTCATCTATGCGTATTAATCTGAACAATGAAATAATTTAGAAAAAAATAAAGACTACACTGCGACTAAAAACGGACTGCAAAATACAATTTCAGTGTCATGAGATTCTGTATCTGTTTGTTTGTCCGACTGTCTATATATTTGTTCTTCAATCACGCCAAATCTGATGAACGGATTTTAAAGGTATTTGGTAGGTAGATTGTAATTTGTACTACCAAGCAACATACAAGCAAATTTTTATCCGTTTGTGAAAAGAGGAATGTTTTTCGTAAATGAACTCGTTCTGAATGTGATATAACATAACATTTATTGCGGTCATAGCCTCAATGCCTATAATCGTGTTTCACGGGAGAGGGTAGCCGGTAGGGTAACTGGTAGATTTTCCCACTAAAATTGAGATCGCGGCCGTAAGATAGAAACGCTCTAGTATTGTCTATAGAGTGTATATAACGTGTTAAAAAATACCCCGTAAAAATATAAATAATTATCAAAGCCGAAAATTTTGTCACTAGGTTGTTGCTAGGTGGTAGAGTTTTGCAGCGACTCGACCGGATTTGTACCACCGCCTTACTTGTTCCTACCACCATAGCGTCAGTGCTTGCCGTTGACGGGTTCCGGTTTGGAGGGTAAGGTAGCCGGTAAACTTACTTTTGCTTGAGGCCTAACATCCCGGCCTCAGGTTGGCGAGGCGTCTTTACCACCTTTGGTGTTTTTAGGTGGCGTGAATTTCTTACCATTAATTTTGCAGTAGACAGGACACTAACGAAATCGGTGTTTTGAAATCAATAACACCTAAAGTATTTTAGCCGTTCAGTTGAAACTTTAGCTGCTTTCCCACAAAAAAAAAACTAGATGCTTGTTCAATTAAACACTGTCCGAAATTGACATTCAACCAATAACATACTACTCGTGGATGACGTGTCAGTTTCGAAAACGAAGGTTCGGTCGAGGCTTTAGTTTCGGTTGAAACCGAAACCGAAGCTCAGGTGACCTTGTATAAAATATCGTCAAATACCCAAATGTTGGTGCAGTTTTCATTAGGTATATTAAATAAGACTGTATTTTTACTTTGTTACAGTCATTTATTAATGTAATTCAAAGAAATACTGCTATCTTAATTAACGTAATTTAACACTTAACTTATTTCATTTGGAATCTTTGTCAAGCCACTAAATTTGCTTATAACAAGAAAACAAAGTAAGAATTCAACATTAAACTAGGTATCAAAAGTATTCAAGAACATAAATTAAACAAACACAATAAATCAGTTCCATCAAAACATAACCTTCGATGAATGTATGATTGTGTCGGGCGGTCACGCACTGACTAAGTTGTGTTGCTACGAAGCTACCTGACCGACCGAAGCCGAACGCCGCACAATGATTTCCGAACAGGGCCGCCTTCAGGGTCACCCGTGCTACCACGCGAAACGAAGTTCGGCGAACGCACTAGACTTCTTCCGAAACAGTTTCGGTTTCGGCAAAAGTTTCGTTCAATTTTATGCCGAAAACGAAACTGCCACCGAAACTTGATTTTTTCACCGAAACTGAAACCGAATCCGAAAGTTCGGTCGGACACTACATATTTCATACAAACTGTCATCCCCTAATTTATGCATTATGGGCATAAAAGTTCTAAGTTTCAGAACTTTTTCGTTGTTTGTGTCCTAATAGTAGTAAATTTCAGCATTTTAGCATTATCCTGTAAATTTTGTTTTTACATACATACATACACACATACATACATACATACATACATACATACATACATACATACATGAATACATACATACATACATACATACATACATACATACATACATACATACATACATACATACATACATACATACATACATACATACATACATACATACATACATACATACACACATATCTTCACGCCAAGTCCCTTACAAGGTAGGCAGAGAGTATCAGATCAGTTTTTATCTATATTAAAATGAATCCCCGTTTTCCGCGGTCATCGCATACATACCTAGTTGTATTTATTGTGTTATTATGTTTTTGTTGTGTGAGTTGTTGTAAGGAGAGGGTTCTTATAAAGAGGAAAACCGGGAAAATGAAAATGTCCATGCAAACTGGTTTGTTTATAATCATATTAAGCGTTTAAATTTAGAACAAACCTATTTGCAATGTCTTGGTGCCCAGAGAAGACTTTTAATGAAAGCTTAAGTTTCACGCCTTTGGCTGTATCGTAAGCTTATTAGATATGTAAGCCGGCTGCGTTGGGGCATCAATTCATTATAAAACTCCCACTTTATTAAAATTTCGCTGCGGGAAGCCCCGGGCCCCGGCTTCATTAAGTAATGGAATAATGGACGCATTGTTCGACTGCTTCCACGATGTTGGCAACAACAAACTTCCGTGTACAACCGCTGCATTTTCCATTGTCTTTGGCCACACCAATTTCCTGTTGTGCGTTATTATTCTGAGTTATGTTTTGGGGTAAGTTCTTATTTTATCCAACTAGAATTTAAAATATTAGTATTTATCGTACAATCGTTTCTACTGCAAATCCTTGTGTTTTAAATAAAAGCATCTTCAGTCGATATTCCCGAGGGGGTAAGCAGATTACAACCATGGCACCTACGACTAGCCAGCACTAAATCGCACATTGTGATAAATGACAAGCCTATCGCCAACCGGGTACATATCTGATTCCGGGCAAGGTTATTTTTTTATTAGAATATTGAAAAACACATTTTCTTAAATCTATCCGGTATAAAGAGTTTTAAACGAAAGTACCTATTTGTCATTTGATTATTTCATTTGAAGATGATATTTCGAAATGTGATCTTTATATTTGGTTTAAAACGGGATATCGGTTTTACTGTCAATTAGCAGGTTTAATCAACGTGTTTGCACGCCTTGTGCAAACTAGAATACCCAGCCCACATATAAAACCATAAAGACAGTCCATTGGACTACAATACTTGAACGAAAAAAGGGGAGATACTGCGAGCGATAAGGCGTGGCCTGGTGGCGACGCGTATCCATCCTTGTCGGTAAGAAAAGTGGAAGATGCGTCGATGTGTGTGTCTTCGGCTAGTCGTGGGTGTCCTGGTTATTGTTGGCCTCTGCCTACGTCTTCGGGGATATGGGTTCTTTTTTTTATTGGTGGGGGGCACCACCCATCACAGCAATCCCAAACAGGCGAATCGAGAATTGGAATAAAAAAAGAACCCATATCCCCGAAGAGGGAGGCAGAGGCCAACAATAACCAGGGCACCCACGACTAGCCGAAGACACTTAATCCCAAAACGGGATATGTGGCAGGCCTATGACCAACCGGGCACATATTATCCAATCCCGAGCAACATTTTTGTTTTTATTTGAAAAACCACATTTTCTTTTTGTTGCCCGACCCGGGAATGGAACCCACGGACCTCGTGAAGTCAAATCCAACACCTGGGCAGCTAGACTTAAGAGGCCAAATTGGAGAGTGCCAAATAGTCACATTGAATGTGAGAGGTGGAATGGAAACGAAGATGAATGAATTGATGGATGTAAAGGATGACTGATGCCTAGATTTACTGTTTGTAATGGACACTAAGCCAAAGGGTAGTGATACCTCTGATATCTACGGTGGCGGATTGGCCCCGTGGTCTGGTATACCGCTCAGCGATTACGCCAGTGTAGGTAGGTATCACTTTATCTTCTCGCTTGCTTTCAGATCTGAAAGATCATAGTCTAGTTGACCCCAGACTGGTCTGGGTCGGTATAAAGCTGGGAGTCACACGTGTTTTTGTGTTAGCAGTTTTTGCTACGGTAATTTCAACGTTGACTCATGAACATGTGATATTTGGCACTCGAAACTCTCTGTCTATCCCATAAAGGATTTTCCCCGTTTTAGTCCGGGCTCCTTTGCAGAATAGACCACCTGCCTTCCTTGCGAAGCAGCTCGTAAAAGGCGAGCATAGGCTCACCCTTTTAAAACCGTGACATCTGAATAGGTGGTAGAGTTTCGCAGCGACTTGCCCGGATTGGTACCACCGCCTTACATATTCCTGCCGCCATAACGTCATGGCGTGTTCCAGTTCAGAGGGTATGGTAGCCGGTAAACTGACTTTTCCTCGAGGCCTAACATTCCGATCTCAGGTTGGCAACGCACCATTACCACCTTTGGTGTCTCTAGGCGGCGTGGATTTCTTACCGTCAGGAAATCCGTCTGCTTGTTTGCCTTCCTATAACATAAAAAAGGGACTTAGTAAGAAGATAAGTAAGTAAGTAATTAGGCAAATATAAATGACTATCTATAAAAAATAAATTATTTATTATAATGTTCAGACGGCCAGACACAGCATATAGCACTACACTACACATCTATAACACCAGGACATTATTACTTGCTGGCCTTGTTTTGGGGACTCCGGGGCAGACAAAATCACAAAACAGAAAACGGGACGATCTCGTTCAAAACGAGACGTATGGTCATGCTAGTCACATACTACATATTTTAAGCCCTCTGAGATACTATTTTTAAAATATGCTTCTTCTGAGGTCACGAGAAAACTACAGGGGACATATGGCACTATAGATGTGATATCTACTCGCTGCTTTGTAGTTGAGAGGTTAAGCCTAAAGTGCAAATCAACCTGCTACCAATACCTTCCGAAATTCCTGTACAGCATTCTATCATCATTGGCAAGACCTGCTTATTATGATATTACTCGTAGTATGCTCATTTTTTACGAGTTGCCGTGCTATAAGGTATATCGGGACCCGGACTAAAACAGAAAATTGGAATGATTAGGAAACATGTATACGAACGGTTTATTGAATATGCGGACCTATAACACCCATGTGAAAAAGAACTCGTAAAGTTTTCACAATATAAACCAAAATATGCGAGATAACTTGACCTTTTTACCTGCAGCCAGCCTAGAAACTACAATGCCTACAGTTTGGCTGTAGTGGAATGTTGACATCCTATTGTCGTACATACAATGGATGTGTGAAATTTCGTATTTGTTTCATTTCATTGTTTGTAAAGCGCACTGCAAATTGTAGAGCGCCATTCAAATTATTTTAGTTTTTACCTCTCATATATAAAGGTTATTTTACAAAACTTATGATATTTCGTGATATATAAGAAACTAGAGGTTTGCCCGCGACTTCGTCAGCGTTGAATAGTTACTATTTTCAAAGTAAATTTTATCCCCAATTAAGGCCTTTAAGTTTCTATTTTTGATTAAAAAATTAGCCTATTTTTGAACTCGAATCCTTAGCTATATGAATTTTTAATTTCATCAAAATTGATTTAGACGTGAAAGACCAACAACAGAACAACAATTTTCGCATGAACAGAAAATCAGCTTTATTTATCCGAAAATTGTTAAGCTTAATTTCCCTAATTGTTCTATAATAATTGTTACCCCGTGTTGGTCCGGGCTCCTTTGCAGAATAGACTATCTGCCTTCCTGCCAGGCATCTCGTAAAAGGCGAGTACAGGCTTTCCGTCACTAACACCGTGACATCTGACTAGGTGGTAGAGTTTCGCAGCGACTCGCCCGGATTGGTACCACCGCCTTACCTATTCCTGCTGCCATAACGTCATGACGTGTTCCGGTTTGGAGGGTAAGGTAGCCGGTAAGCTCACTTTTACTCGAGGCGTAACATCTCGGCCTCAGGTTGGCCACCATTACCAGCTTTGGTGTCTCTAGGCGGCGTGAATTTCTTTCCATCAGGAAATCTCTCTGCTTGTTTTCCTTCCAATGTCATAAAAAATAAGTTATATTAAAAAAAAGTGTGTGAACAAAAAAATCAACCAAGCAGACGATGAAAAGAGCAAATTCAATTTAGTTAAAGGTGTGTTTGTAACGTTTTGTTATAAAACAATGAAGAAGAAGGAGGCTCTACTGATAGTTGCATAAAATCTTCGTCTATATAGATAATAGATTATTTTCAAAATCTTAGGCTGAATACCTACGTGCTTACATACCTAATAGAACAGAACCTGAGCGAGCACTGACATCAATTGAATTATTATAATTTGATTCGTTTTAAGTTTGCACGACCCACATAACCCTTAGCTGGCCTAAACATGAAACAGCCTTTTTATAATTATATAACTTTAGAGTCGAACTAACTTTTTTTACATTAACCGAATGGGATAAAAACCGATAAATAGACAACACTTAAAAAAATCATAAATATGCAGGTACAGTTCTTCTTAACTATTTTAGTACAATATAAATTTACTATATTCTCTTTAACCTATATTTAGTCCAAAAAGTTGTTTCTGCTGAAATGACCACAAATAACCAATATTTTATTTGCTTTCAAAAGCTTTAATAAAAAACATGAAACAAACGCAAAGTTACAACTTAAAAAAAGAGTCTTATATTGTGATTTTATATATACTAGTGGTCGACCATTGGTCGAAATTCGACCATAATTAAAATATCTTCCTGATAAGACCGCCATCTTCATTTTTCAAGAACAACTACTTTGTTTCCAAACTTTTTAGTACGCCATCTATGATCTTTTATCGTTATCATCAATATATTTGTTTGTGTGTGTCAAATGCATGGTAGTGTGGGTAATGTTTTATTACACATAAACTCTAACTGTCTTATTAATTAACGCGGCGTAAATTACTCCAAGGTTTAACCACGGATTGTAGTCCTTATTACAATGTGATACAGACTATAATATCAACTTAATTTTACACTAACCTTAGTCCATGTTTATTAATAAAACGGCCTGTGTGCTAAATTTTATGCTCCTGCGCCAGCGCAATTTTCGTAAAAAGGCGTCTAAAGTTTACCATCTCAAGTTATTTTTGATTGATTGAGTTCTTGTTACGTAATGTTGTCTTATTTTGGTATCGATTATTTTTGAATGAATACAGTACAGTGACGACTAAAAGCATTCACACTTCTTAGCCTCGCGAGACCCGTGATCTTTTAATTATTACATAGATTAAAAAAAGTTTTTCACATCCATATCCCCGAAGGTGTAGGCAGAGGCACAAACTAGCCGATGACACTAAGCCCCACAATGTGATAGGTGGCAAGCATATCGCCAACCAGGCACATATTCACCACAATTGTATTTTCTATATTTTCATTAATTCAAACAAATTATTGGTGCGCCCGTCTTTATGTAGTAGCAGTAGTCAGTCACTATAACTGAGTACTGCTACTAATCCAAGACATGTTCAAATTTCGCACAATATTAATAATATTATACGCATGTACATGTTTTTTTTATCGGCTAGGCTATTTTCCATGTATATGTATATATTTACAAAGCAATTATTGAAGTAAAGTTAAATGGTTGACAAGTACTCATGGTACAAGCTTCGGCTCAGTTTG
>NJDC01005541.1:0-13033 GCA_002245475.1 Calephelis virginiensis
TTAAGACTTGCATGTTTTAAAAAAGCGTTGATAGAAAAAAGATGTTTCTTTAGTTTAAATGAACTTTCCTTCCTACTTGTTACAGGCTTAGGACTGTCTGAATGTAGGTATTACATTTGCGTGATTATCAGGTAAAGTTTATTTTTTTTGAAAATTTAGCAGTGAATACACGAACGAAGCTCACACTAATATAAAATCAAAACAATTATAATTTATGTTAGCGTTATATTTTCATGTAAGTAAAATTTGTTTTTGTTACTAGTGACATAACGTTCATATTTGTGTGACGCGTAATGCGACGTGAAGTTCGTCAACATTATTTTATTTTGACCTTGCTCTAAGTTAGACACAAGTCACTGTCACTGCACTGTCAGACGAATAACTACCTAATGTTGCCGAGTAATAATAAATATTATAACAGTCAGCGTTGAAAATAAATAACGATTAGATCGTTAGAACTTTATATTAAAATATATTATCTGTTGTATGTTATAACGCCCAAGTCTAGAAGATGGCATCCCACGTGATGGACGAGTGCGACGCTTTTGAGTCACAGCGGCGTACCCTCTCAGCGGTTGCAGGTGAGGACCTCTCGCTACCGAGCGTTATCAAATCCATGCTCAGTGGTGATAGGTCCTGGCAGGTGGTGTCGTCATTACGTCTTCGCAAAAGGAGACCGCGGAGTGGGCCCGGGAGGACGATTCCAACTCAGGCCTGCTCCAGTGCAGGCGGACCGGGGGCGCAGGCGGTTCCTTCGCCTTCAAAGCGCCTCCGATGCGGGGATACCGGGGGAGTCGGGGGACTTTCTTCGGCTAGCGCGGATTAATACAGTAGAAAGAATTAATACAGTATTGCAAAGTGTGCAAAAAGCACTGGATATAAATCTATTTAATGTTGGCGAAAAGTTGGCATCTGGCATATAAAAGTCAGACAACGGACTACCTACCAATGTTTTCGTTAAAGTTAGTCCCATGTTTTTATTTATTTTATCACAATACAAAATTATATTTTTGTTTATCAAAATCCAGTATAATCAATATCAAGTGGAATCAATTGTTACAAATACCTTCTTCACAGGGAACCAGGACCAATACGGGGAAATAGCGAAATTCTCAGTTCCATGTTTCTTATGTGGTACAGTTTCAGGTATGAGGACTGTTCACCTTAATTTGTTTTTGTATAAAAGTCGGTTTACAGAATACGTCTTCCGTTCTAATGAAGTGTAATTGGAAAACTTTATTATTTATTAGCCTAACCGTCGGATATCGTAAAGCGACGCATCTATATAATCGATGATACCTGCAGGCCATGGCGCCTCTTACCACCAGGAGAGCCGTGTGCTTGTTCGCTGTCTTGTCACATAAAAAATCTTTCACGAACATACGTAAGAAACAAAATATGGCCTTGCCACTTGTTAAAAAGTATTTAAGTTACCCATCATTGCATACACAGCTACCGCAGCGACACGAACCTCGTCCCATACACAAATCTGATGAATTTGGTGCAAGACAAGACTCCTCTTTCGTAGACTTCGAACCTGAGCACTCACATCTCTCACCCAACCTAGAATTAAGAGTTCAACTTGCTCATATGGTATAATTTCAGATAAACCAATTAGATTAGACAATGAACGAGAAGAAGATGTTCAGATGTAGCAGTTGTGACCTGCTCATGTAGTATAATTTCAGATATACTAATAAGATTAGAGAACAAATGAAGAGACGATGATCGGATACAACAGTCGTGGTTGTTATTGTTGAGTCTATCTTATTAGAACAGAATATATTAGATTCTATTCTATTCTATTCTATTGTTTAGCCTATCTTATTGTCCGGTTATAACGTTTTACAATTTATCCACTTTTTATTTACCAGCGATCTCGAAGCTACTAGGACTAACATAGACATTTAGCACCTTCAAGAAGTAAACGTCTATACTTACTCTATCATGTGCGAAGGAGTTTTTATGGATTGATTTTATGGATTGGAAAGATGTTACTTTTTGGTCTGTTATCATAACGTTAATTGTAATAAGTTATTACATTAGTAATACAGCAGGTAGTACATTATCTTGTTTCTAGACTTTCTGTAACTGTTTGGTTCCACAGTTAAAGCTTGTGTACGAGCTCAACACGTACATTTATCATAATATGCTTAAGCATAGTGCAGCATCAGCAGGTTTTCACTTTGCGGCTGCAAGCCGCGACTCGCATCGTTACCATAAATATCATCAGTTTGTATCAGACCTCCGCGTCGTGCGTTCTCACCAAATCAAAATCAAATCATATTAATCATTCGCGTCGCTCGTCTAGCGTCTATCCTAGTAATCAATCAGTACTAATAAAACAAATATCATTTAATCATTTTAATATGATCTAAGATAAATCAATAATCAGTGTTTTAGAGTTTAATAAGTTTTTATATCATAGAATTAATATTAAATATTATCAGCGATTATTAAAAAGTTTAATTATTTCAATCATCACGAGTTATCATAAACATCATCAAAACCTTCAGCTTTTAACAGTTTATCAACTACGATTTTTTAATATTGGTTATTTATTGTATATTTAATGACATTTTTAGTATTTTGTACTTTTCTTTCGAATTGGTCCTAACAGTCGAGGGTCAAAACTTAACAACACATAAGTATAGACACTTAGTTCTTACCTATTATCATCACACTCGCAAATTCCACATTTTCTCGTGCTGTTGTTGCAGAATAGCGATTTAAGTTGAGTTTCACAATCACATTCCTTAATAACGCTAATTTTAATTTTGACTTTTTCTGTGATACCTTCGATTAAGATATTTAAATTGATTTCATTGTAATCAATAAATTTGTTTAATTTTATAGTACCATTAATTTGTTTTTCTTCCCCTTGTTTTACTGGACATTTTTTATTTTCTGTACACTTAGGATTGAAAGTCATTTGAATATCTTTCTGCAAGCTTGACGGATCTGTGGTATATGTTAATACTATATTTTCTGTAATGCTCTGTAATTATAAATAATATTTCTATAAGCTTTTCTATATGTTACAATAATAAATAGTAACACGTCGCCCCTTGACGGTAAGAGACAACTGTGTTACAGTACAGCACTGTACTTAAACCACTATAAGTTGACAGTTATTCATTTTTGGTCAGTTCATCATCAGTTGTAATTACTTTAAAAATAAAAAATGGCTCTTTATATTTTTAAAACTTTAGTCCGTACTGTATTAGAAATGGCAAGATCCGATTTTAACATTAAAGAGAAACCATAATCATTACACATGACGCTTAAATTAAACAAAAGTCAATTTACCCCCGCCACAACAAACACGAAACTTAAATGACAATTACTTTCGAACAACGAAATCCGCATCCAAATCGATTCATCCATTCAAAATTTATGATGCAACAGACTGACAGATTTTCAAACTTATACCGCCCCTCTTTTTCCGTCAGATGTTGATTAATTTAAATATACCTAAAACTTAATTCAACTATGTGATAATACACAAAAAAATCAGAGGACCTGGAGCGGCATATTTGTTAGTTTTATACACGTCGTTAGTAATTACAACACCTTCAAAAAGTTAACTTTACATACTTTAGACTAAAATTACTCAGCCAGTCTTCATTGTTAATAAAGAAAACATGCAGAGATATTTAAAAAAAAAAAAGTACCTACCTTATACATACTTTCAATACTTTTTCGAATACCTTTCATAGCTCCGGAATAGTCAATAATTACAAGATTAGATCCACTAATTTCTTCCCTGAGTTTCTCATATTCATTTTTGTAATCTTGTTTCACGGCGAAAATAATTTTAATTTGATCAATTTCAACAATATTTTTAATTTGACTTATTGATGGGTAATCCATTTCTAACTCCTTTGAATACTTTGTATTCGTCATATGACACTTTCTATCGTATGGCATTATGATTCCAGCCCAGTTTCCGTCACCAGCTACGTGATACGAGTTATCAGTTAGAATGACTATCATTTTCGTGGAATCGTTGCGCCAGCCTATAATTTCTTTACACACAATAGCCTGCGCAAGCGCATCTAAAGTACCTTCAGGCCCATCATAATTTGTCCCAAATTGCATCTCATTGACTTTTCTTTTAAAATCTGTCTCATCGGGAGTTAATTTCAGTATATGTTTAAACGAATACGTTTGCTCTTCATTAAATTCACTAAAATAAACTATAATACTTAACGTAGCTACGAACAAATGTTTATATAAATACGGAAATGGATATCAAATACAATATTGCATTAAATACAAAATCGAGTACAATATATGATTAAACAAATTTTAGTTACCATATTGAACGCTTTGTTCGAAGATATTATAACAATGTGTTTATATATTTTTCTTCGAATGAAGCGTTTCATACAATAATGATTAAAGTGGAAGTTCTTTTGATTATATATCTTTCACTGTATCATTCTTCAGATAGTATAACAATAAATACGGATGTTCAAAGATGTTTGTTTTTGCAAGAACAACTAATTCCTTAACATTCTATCGTCCCTGGTTTAGGCCCTTCGACAAGGTTTCGTTAAGGCCAAAGCGGAAGTAGCTAACGATGCTAGAGCTGCAACTACATCATCTGCTGCAGCACTGGTATCGCCCGGAGAACTTGTGAAGGAGGTAAAACGCGCCCTTACGATTTCCCTGGGTGAAATGCTGAACGCCCGGATTGCGGGGATAGAAGATCGTCTTGTACCTGCTCCGAGCGTCCGACCTCCACTCGGTGCACAGACCAGGAGGGCAAAAGCTGCAACTTCACAGCCTGTGGTTGAATCTGAGCCACCAAGGCCAACTCCCACCCTAACAAAGGCCAATTCAGGTAAATGCAAAAAGAAAGGGGCTGCGACGCAGTCAGCAGTGATGCCAAAGACAGCGGCGCCAGCTGCGTCAGCACCAAAGCCATCAACTAGATCTTTGAGGGCACAAATGGAGCTTCCTCCCACCGAAACTCAGGGTGAGTGCTGGGCCACAGTGGTGAAAAAAACGAAGAGAAGCAGGAAAAAATGACAATCAACGGGCATCTGCTAACCCCGCTACTGCCAACTCTGCCTGCGACGCCAATACCAGGTAGGATCATCCAGAAGGAACCGAATAGTATAGAATACATTATTATTTACATTCACCTTACAAGAGGCACTTGTGACGGGTCTATATAATACTAAAACTACACCGGCAAGAACCTCAGCGGACTGTCTTTTTTTCCTTATTCTATACAAATTTATTAGTAAATTTATTCTATACAAATTACATCACACATAATTATTAATAAGAGATTTGTATGAGGAGCGATTAATCCCAAGCATTCTTATTCGACAGATATTCAGCAACGGCATAGTAACCATTTTCATACAATTTCACTTTCATCCGATTTGAGCTCTCCACCTCCGACAGTCGGGGAAGGAGAGATGCGCCGACATACTTCCGGCACTGGGCCGTCAGCCATCATGACCTAACGATCGCCGAAGAAGCGGTGATCGTCCAGGCTTGAGGCACCACGCCCGCCCGCACG
This sequence comes from Calephelis virginiensis, assembly GCA_002245475.1. NCBI lineage: Eukaryota > Metazoa > Arthropoda > Insecta > Lepidoptera > Riodinidae > Calephelis > Calephelis virginiensis. Next base: position 5,540 of record NJDC01005541.1, read on the forward strand.
ACGGTGGACGTCGACGCCGCGGCTGCAAGCTTCCGGGCAGCCCTGACGGCGGTGTGCGATGCAGCAATGCCACGTGCTGCATCGCACTCCGCCGGGCCGGGCCTTCGGGAGCTGTGTTAGTGGAGCTTGGAGCTCGCTAATTTCCGAGCCGCCTGCACCGTGACGCGCGGCCGTACACCTCAGGCGGCGACGTCAAAGCCGTGCGGCTGACGAGCTCACCGCCTCAGAACTAGAAGCCGAGCGCCTACTGTACGACGCGTATCGCGAAACGAGATGTCAAGTCCAAGACCCGGACCGCTAGACCACAGAGGCTGTTAAGTTTAGAAAAAAATATAATGTAATTAAATGAAACCACAATGCTAGGTGTTTTACAATATTTGCCTTCTAGCAAAGACAATATTCACAGTGGGCGTACTGTGAGCAGATATCGTGATTAAATCATAGTATTAGGTATATAATATCAATATAGATCACTTAATCTATTACCTTCGGAAGACTATCCACGGATTGGCACACAGTAGCGCACAGATATTATTGTGATGACTCCAAAGTGAATCTTTATATTAATATTACCATCCTGCTAACCGACGCTTAACCTCTAGGCGCATAATGTAATCATATTAACACACGCTTATCTTTCAGGCGGATAGTGTTGTCAGAATTATTGTTTCACGAAAAATCACCAGGCTAAGTGATCGGACAAACCTAAACTATCCTGCTTAGTGCAGCAAATTTCAGGTAAAAAAGAATAGTCTCTAAGGTGACAAGTCAAGTTTACATTACATATTAAATAATTTTGCCAAGGGACGTCACACTGCTCGTAGTTGGGGCCCCTTTTGGTTTACATTAATAAATCACCTATTTTTGAATACAATAACTAAGCATGTAAGAACGTTGTCACACCTACCGTACTTGATGTAACTTTGATATGAATATCTACGGTTCACAATTTTTATATTTTCGCAAGTTACTGTCGCGGACAGCTACGGCTTCGGCTTACTTAATATTATTATACATCTTCACGCCAAGTCCCTCACGTGGTAGGCAGAGAGTATCGAGTGCCAGACCTCATGATCCTGACAAACATGTCTAGCTTCCTTCACAGTCATTACCCTTTTCATACAAACACGCCGGTTTCGGAGACTCTTGACACCACCCTCGGATATCTGATTGATCTGATCATGGAATGTCAGCCTTGGTCTCCCCGGGTACCTACATCCATCCACATTAGCATTGTATATCTGCTTTGTCAATATTTCATCTGTCATTCTTTCCATATGACCGAACCAGCGGAGCATGCCCTTTCGCATTTTAACAACAACACTTTCTTTCAATCCCAATCTTTCTCGGATCTCACTGTTACGAATGCGGTTAGCGAGCGCTACGGAAAATCTGTGGTTCAACCACAGATTTTCCGTAGCGAGCTACAATAAAGTAGATATTAAAACTCTTGGAAGTAAAAAAAAAGTAGAAGTAAAGTCTACCGAGTCTACCGCTACCATACCTTCCAGACCGGAATATGAAATTGTCACTATGGGAGCTGGCATAGGATAGGATTGGATCTATATCCGGTTTAACACTTTGCTACCAGTGGTCTTGTTGCTAATGAACCATTTAACCTATGATCTTGAGCTGCTAAGCTATAAGGCCTAAGGTTAATACTACACAGAGGGCGCAGATCAAAAGGGGGAACATTCTGCGTTTTTTATCGATTGAAAAGTATAGAATCCAAACCTTCGCCGTAAATTTCCAGTCCAACGTTATACACCTACAGTAACAACTGGGAAATATTTAACAAAAACTTACGATGTGAATGGTATTGCATTTTTGTCTATAAACGATCCTATTCCTAGATATACGTTACTTGTTTTCATTCTGAGCATTCTATATATCTCATCGCTTTGTCTTGAAAGATCTTCTTTATAAGTTTTCATACTTTTCGATGCATCAAAAAGGAAATACAAGTCTACCGGATAGTTTTCGGCTCGTTTATAATAAAAAGAAAATTTTACTTCATCACCCGTTCTCATGGCAACTTCTAGCTCTTGTGGTTTTAGTTGCACAATTCTGTCAGTAGAGGAGCTAAATATGTCTTCTTTTACCGTGGTTATTTTACTTTCTGGATTAATTCTTTTTTTTGGACACCAATGGTCACTGATGCTGCCATTATCTCGCTCACATCTAACGGCGCTAAAGTCATCCTACAAATTAAAATATTACATATTATTGATATACATATATTGTGTTACCGAGAAGCTTAAAATTAAACTGGAGACCACATCTGTCACAATGTGGATTTAGTTTTAGTGTCTCCGGCAGATCGTAGGTAGATAGATGTATCTCAACAGAGAAATGTGAAATCACCCAATTCTGGGGAAATGCCATTTTTTTTGCTGACAACTCCTTTGGCTAATGTCAGTTTTGTTTATTATTGAAAAATGTCGATTATTGAAGAATCTCGAGTCTATGACTCGAGATTCTTAAAGCTGATTAGTGTGGTGCAAAGGTGTAGAAATGTGTGGTCCCATAGATTTTTATTTTTATTTTTTAACTCTAAAAATTAAAATAGCTATCCATTTATAACAGCACTAATACAGTTTTTGTTACTGAAGCACAAAAGTTTGCTTATTTGTTAGCTTGCTTGAACGCGCTTATCTCAGAAACTAATAATCCGATTTGAAACATTATTTCAGATTTTTATATATCGATACATTTGGTAAGCATAAAGAAAGTTATAGTGAGCTAATCTTAATAGATAGAAATATGCTGTTGCATTATAAATAAGGGTCACCTTGTAATTATGACCTACCTTTAAAAAGAGAACAATCAAAATCGATTCGTTATTGGCCGAATAAACGCGTAACATGCATACAAAAGAAAAAGAAAAGTCAACTTGAGAACCTCCTCTTTTTTAGGGTCATCTCAATATCTTCTAAACTCTACATAGTCAAACAGTTCATGTGTATCTATCCAAATTCTATTGTCTGAAAAACATCTGTTTAAACATAAGAAATCCATTGAAGAAAAAGGTTATTTAAAATATATATCAGTACCTCAGCACACCACATATGTCGTATTGGTCTTCGGATACATTCAGCGCAAGTATTTTGGCTTAAACAGTCACTTAACAAAACTTTATAAGAAGTTATGTATATTGTAATTATATAAAACAGTAACTTCATGATGATTTTAACTCGTGAAATATGAACAATTAGGGTGGTACTACTAGGAAGGAAGGACGGTAAAAGCCCTACTTGTTTGTCGTTAGCAGGAAAAATGTATTAATGTATTAATAAACATGTTGTAATTGAACGACCAATCCAAAACTTGTATATTTGCTTAATCCATACTAATATTATAAATGCGAAAGTGTGTTTGTTTACTCGTGCGTATTTCAGCCGGCCGTGTGTCCCTACTCCGTTATTTTGAAATCATTAACTAAAAAAGGGAGAGCTTCTCAACTCGACTGTATTTTTAAAAATTGTTTTTTATATATTGGTTTCACCATTACTCGGGTCATAGCCAATCGATTTTACTGGTTGGTTTTAGAAAGATTGTTAAAAGTCAAGGTTCCGAGGTCCCATATAAGTTTTATTGTGATTCGACTAGTGATTTTTGAGTTATGAGTGTAATTAATAGTGATTAACATTCGCTATCTTTCAAAAACAGAATTATCAAATCATGACGAGGGACCATGTCAAAAATAATAAAGCCCAGTAAAACTGCAAACTGACTCCAACTACTTCATTAGGAGCCACGTCGCTATTTGATCATTATTTTTTTAAAGATAGCAAATGGGTCCACATACATTTTATGAACACTTTAGATAGTTTTGAGTCCCACTTATTAATGCATAAACTTTTATGATTACCTTTTCAAAAAAATAATCTTCAAAATCGGTTCGTGATTGGCCGACTTATCGAGTAACAAATAAAATATACCGTCTAATAATAGAGAACCTTCTATATTTTATGTTTGTTAATAAATCTCTATTTAACTTTGTCTTCGAGTCAAGTGTCATAAGATGAAACAAGTTTTGTCTTGTGGTGATTAGGTCTTCTACTGCCAATACAAAGTTCTTGAAAGAAAATATTTTATAAATTTAACGGAACACTAGAAAATTTAAGAAAACTCAAAGAAACCGTGTTGGTATCCGGGTAATCTCTGTGGAATAGACCATGTCTCGACTCTTAGAGAGAGTTGTCTGGCAGGCCCGCCAGCGTAGGTAACATGGTTCAGTGCAAACAATACCACTAGTATTATACTGTTGTGCATCAATTTGCCTAGTTATTCACCGTCTTATTTGTTTCTACCGCCATAATGACAGTGACATGTTACGGTATGAACGATATCTGATTTGTAAAACAGGTTACCCCAGCAACGGGAAAGCGATGCACTTATAACGTCTATTGCATCTATAGGCAGCGGTTGTATCTGACCACCAAGATCCGCGTATTTGTTCACTATCTAATGTTATAAAAATATACATTTTACATATCTATCAGTTAGCCAATTCGTATCATGTTCTGCGCGCTTTCCATAGACACACTGATAAATAACGATCAATTATATTATCTTAAAATACACTTTAAATATGTTTCCCCAGCGATACTGTTTCCGGACCAGGACAGCCACGATATCCTCTACCGAAACAAACCAAGATCCCACCCTAAGCCGAAGTACGGTCTCACAGGAGACGCCCTTAGGGAGGGGGGTCCCAGGCCCCAACCAAAATTCAATCTCTGGCTGAGCACTCTGCTCGCCCACTAGCCCAGTCACGTTGTTAAAGTCTATAGACGTACACAACAGTAGTCATGTCGAAAAAAAAACCGTTTCCGGATACGTCTTGTGGTTATTTAAAACTGTAGGTATTTTTCACGTTTAAGCTTGCGTTTTGGTAGACAGAGAGATGGTGTAAGTTATACTTATTCTGTAGCGAAGATAGCCCGGAGGTGGTAAGTTCGGGTGAAACACCTAGTGCTTGTTGCAGCCCCCCCCCCTCATCTAAAAACGGATCAGTAAAACCAAACTGTGACCTTACATGTCGAACAATGAACTTTTCCCCGTTTTCGGTGGAGGAAGATTTTATATTTTATTTCAATTACTTTATTGACAAACATATATTATAGTATTTCAGCGTTGGTCTCACCATTTTGATTAATTAGATCGTGCGGTGTAAACATGTATTTAAGAAACTTCCTCATAGTTATTAATTTATGTAGTTTTATTGTAACTTGTTATTCCGAATGTCAGAGTTTCAAGACTTGCGGGAGTTGCATAGGGAATAATGATGACAGATGTGTCTGGTGTCGTGAAGAGTCGGTAAGTTCCTTTGATAATCAATCAATCATAATATTTGTTTGATTTAGGTTCATGACATACATCTATACATACTAATGGTCATAAAGGCGAAAGTTCACGGCTAAACCGCTGCGCGCTGCCTCGATGTTTATGGCAGGCGATTGTTCTAGAGCGCCCTGTATCCAACAAACATTTTGACGTGTACTTTTTTATGACATTGGAAGGCAAACAAGCAGACGGATTTCCTGATGGTAAGAAATTCTCGCCGCCAAAGGTGGTAATGGTGCGTCGAGCAAAAGTAAGTTTACCGGCATCTTTACCCTCCGAACCGGAACACGTCATGACGTTATGGCGGCAAGAATAGGTAAGGCGGTGGTACCAATCCGGGTGAATCGCTGCGAAACTCTACCACCTAGTCAGATGTCACGGTGCTAGTGACGGCAAGCCTATGTTCGCCTTTTACGAGCTGCCTGGCACAGGAAGGCAGATGGTCTATTCTACAAAGGAGCCCGGACCAACACGGGGAAAACGTTAATTATATTTTAATAACTTTATGAAAATTCAAGCGGACACTATCAATATTTAGTAGATTTTAAAAGTAATATGGTTAATTTCAATACCAAGTAAACCCACCATCTTTCATGGAATTGTCAATGTGAATCTCACAAAAGATTTAATAGTGTCCCTCTCGCTTACCTGTATCACATAAATATCAATATTGACAACGAAGTCTAGTGATAATAATTATTGTTTGACCGATTAAGTATTTCTATGTATTAGAATCGTTGAATAGCAAATCAAATAGGGAATTAGTATTTAAGGTACAAAAAAGATGCTTGCGCTCAATTTTTGGAATGAAACAGACTGAGAGCTGTAAACCTCATTTCAGAGTAAACGGTATACTTACTCTTTCATGTATTTATATTTGTGAGGCCGCTCTATTTATAAAAAAAATCAGAACTTTATGAATATCGTACAGGACGATCGCAAAATAGCAACAAAGTGAGCTTGTTGACTCATAACACTGATTTTTTTGAAAGAAATGTTGTATATATGACACAAAGAGTTTACGATAAACTCCCTCCTTCTATTCGTAATATTAGAAAGGTAGCCAAATTAAAAAAAAACACTCATACGTTTTTTTTCTTTTAATTAAAGTCATATTATGATTTAAATGAATATTTTATCGACAATTTCAATTTAGAATAAGAAAACACTTGAATCCTTTTTGATGGGGTCACGATTTTTTTATTTATTTTTATATTAATTTTAAATGTTTAGTTAATAATTTTGTTTTTGAGAAATTCGACATTGCGAATTCTATTTAACTCATTGAGACTATTTTTTAATTTAAACTTAACTTGGACACAGGATTTGAATTTGTTTATATTGATATATTGAAATATTTCAGCTTTAATAAGGAAATCGTATCGTATGGAATCGTGAAGTCAGTTTATTATCATGTCTATAATATATTTTATTAAAAAATAGTTACATTTGATGGTACACGTCTCATATTATGTGCGAATGTTTTATTTATAATTATTGTTAAGGGACGTACAGTGTAGCACAAACCTAATTAACGTTGTTTTTAAGTAATATACAAAAACATTTTTAAGTACCCACAATTATATTTGCATAATAAATCTGTACACCTACTCGGCAGGTTTTAGAGACTAATTTTGGAGGATGTTTCATCAGTGTAATACCTAAAGTCCTTCGCATTTTCGCCCTATCTCTATTCTCCCTTTCCTCTCCAAAGTACTTGAGCACATAGTGCACTCACAGATGGCTAACTTCTTAAAGAATAATTGTCTTCTTCATCCTAACCAGTCAGGCTTTCGCCCTGGACATAGCACTGTTACTGCGTTGATTCGAGTGACTGATGATATTCGTCAAGCTATTGATGAAAAGTTACTAACTGTTCTCGTTCTTTTAGATTTCAGTAGTGCTTTTAATTCGGTAGACTTTGACCTGCTGATAAGGGTACTTGCATCCTTAAATATATCAGCTTCAGTCCTCGACTGGTTTGAATCTTATCTTCATGGTCGATAGCAGTGCGTTGTCTCTGGTGATATCAAATCTACCTGGATTAATTTACAAGCTGGAGTTCCTCAAGGAGGGGTCCTTTCACCACTTTTGTTTTCGACTTTTATTAACACTGTCACTGCTATCATACAGTCGAATTTTCAT
>NJDC01005541.1:38536-77510 GCA_002245475.1 Calephelis virginiensis
TATTATCAAGAAACCGTTCGACTAATGTGCGAGTATCACATTACAACCTAAGTGTTACATAAACTTGGGATAATAACACTTGGTGAAGGTTGTAAAATCAAGAACAATACCTACAAAGGTATGACATATAAATTGAAGAAGCAAACGGCTGAAGGAGTACTGAGGAGCAACCTCAAGTCTCATGATGTACATTGGTATATTTACTTAATTACACTTCTTATGACAATCATGGGTGCAGTGTGATTGTGGAGCCAACGATGGAAGCATCAAGTGCCCCCGCCGTCGCCGGACACAGGTAGGTGCGAGGCAAAGCGGCAGCTATGGAGCTGCGGCCGGTGGGGCCCGACGGCCCAGACAATTGTAGCAATCATTCAGTGCAGTGAGTGTAAGTGTAAAATGACCAAAAGCAGAGCAATAGTGATAGTGTAAGTGTAAGTAGTTATATGAACCTCCAAATCAAGTGTAATGAACCAAAAGGCTACATCCACCCGGTTTTTTAAACAAAATTATCGTTCTATGTAACTTCACTGTAGATAATCATTAGGTTTAAGGGATGATAATTGTTCCATCACCTTGTTAATAATTTACTTGTAAGAAAATATTGTTGATCACCTCGTATCACCTCACAACCACTCTGCTTTTTCTACCATTTACTCCTCCGCAGCATGCCCACATCATATCATAGATCACATACCAGCTTTGTGACCCGCAGTATGTACAAGCTCAGCACGTACATTTATTATAGGCTTAAGCAAGGTGCGGCTTCAGCAGGTTTGCACTTTGCGGCTGGAAGCCACGGCTCGCATCATCACCAAAATTATCATTAGTTCGTATCAGACTCTCGCGTCAGGCGGACTCAGTATCAAATCATTATCAAATCATCAATCAATCAATTAATCAAATCATTTAATAAGTCGCGTATTATCATTCATCATTAAATTCTTTCATGCGATAGAACCATTTTTTAAAACAGGAGGACCACAGATCTGAAGGCTTGTTTTCTACGTGCTGATTGAACGCTGTCACTGCCTCTTCGGAGCTGGTAAAAGTAAAACCTCTCATTAAATCAAATCTTGGAAAAAATACAGAAATCACAGGGTGCTAGATCGGGGCTATGCATAGGATAGGATAGCTATGCTATAGGGTGAATGACGAGATGTACTTTTTCGGAAGCTAAAAATGACTTTGTTTTGTTGGCCGTAAGTGAAGAAGCGTTATCATGGTGTAGGAGAATGCGGCTTTTGGTTTGTCTTTCACGATTTTTTTCTAACAGCTTGGGTAAATAAATGGTAGAATACCACTCGGCGTTAACACTCTTTTGATCTTAAAGTAGAATTGTACAATGTCACTAACAGCATTATAATGTCCGTAGTCACAGTTCAGTAGCATCTGCGAACACCATTCCACACGAGTCCGCTTCTGCTTCGCTGTCAGTTCATGAGGGATCAAACGACAACAAAGTTTTCAAACTTTCAATTCTTCGTCAAATTTTTTTCTGAATTAGGCTCATACCAATCCCCAATAGTCCTCGAATGGTCTTATAGGTAATCCGGGGGTTTTCTTCAATCAATCGCTTAACACTAGCCACATAATTTTCGTTGACGGCAGTTGAAAGCCGCCTTTTACGAAATTCGTCATGTAAAGAAACTCGACCTCTCTCAAATTCAGCGAACCATCGCCTCACAATGCTCAAACAAGGTGCCTCTCTCCCAAAAGCATTTTGAAGACGAGCGGCACAGTCTTGCGGAGAAAGAGAACTTTTAAAATCATAAAAAAATCATCACTCTAAAATCTTTTCGACTTAATTCCATTTTCGTACGTAGAACTTTGATGTGTGATAAAAAAAAAACAATTGACAAATTATTTCCCGCGATTTTTTTTTCTTTTTTTATTACTTGCAAGTTTAGGTTGCAACGTTTTAAAAATATAACATTCGAAATTCAAATAGTTCCGATTAGCTAAAAGTGCAAAACTTTTAGTGTGCCCCATGTATAGTTATAAAAATAAAAAAAAAAACGGTTGGCGGGAACGGTCGGAGGGGGAAGGCGCGCTTTTCGAGGGTTCCCTCCAATCTTTAAGCTAAAAATGTGTAATATAATGTAAAAATGTATAATTTGTAAATTAATTAAAGTGTAAATATTACTTAGTTGTGTGTAAATGTGATTTAGTAAATAAACTATACTAGTGAAAGACTATTGTAGAGTTTTATCACGACAGAAGAGGCAAAGGCCTGAACAAGAAAGAAATTTGAAGACGAAACTAGAAAAAGACATGAAATATTAAGATATGGGTTTATTGCATAATATAAGACTAGTATAAAATATAGAGGTAAAAAAAAAGAATATTAAAAATACTTTTTGCACCAACCAAAGTTTTGGCGCCAACATGAAAGAAGATGATTTTGGTGTTCAGAATTTTAGTTTTATAATTTGTGTGAAAATAATCGTAATTCAAGGATGTGACGTACTATAAAACAAATTAACGGAGAAACATAATATGTAAACTTCAAGAAATTAAAACTAAAGACGTATTGAAGGACTCAAATAAGCTTTGTCTTAGTGAAGGAAATGACTTTTAAAAAGGGGAAAACAATATGTTAAGAAACTGAAGAAATGAATTTAAAATCTTATATATAAAATTCTCGTGTCACAATGTTAGTCTGCATACTCCTCCGAAACGGCTTGACCGATTCCTCTGAAATTTGGTAAGCATATTGGGTAGGTCTGAGAATCGGCTAACATCTATTTTTCACACCCCTAAATGATAAGAAATACCGCAGAACAACGTCTGCTGGGTCAACTAGTTTTAATATGAAAAAGAATTTATTATTACGGAAGACTTGGCAGCATGGCCTAAAGGTCTTAACCGGCCCCACAAAGGGGCAAATTAACTTAAAAAAAATAAAAAAGAATGATTTGATTGTTTGTTTTTTTGTATTAAATATATTATATAGGTTTCGCAACTAGGAACTGGAGTGGTTTGAAAAATTCTTATTCCACAAGTAGCCCATATTATCATTAAGGATACTTTTTTTTTCATTAAGGATTTTTAAGGAAAATGGATAGTAGCATAACAGGCGAGGCGATAATTACCCTTCTGTGCTCTGTAAAAAGGCTCTGCTGACGGTATGACACCTACTAAACGGCTTGACCTATAAGATTTAATTTTTTTTTCGCATAAAGTATTATGAATCGCCGTAATGTACGTACTGTATGAGCATATACAGAACGTTGGCATCAAATGTCTATTTTATTTGAATGGATAGATACATCAAATAAATAAAGGTTTGAAAGATTTTTTTAATACTATTCAATATAAACTAACAAAGTTTATATTGAATGGTATTAAAAAAATCTTTTACCATTGGAAGCTAATGTTATCCCTTATGAACATAGACTACTTTTACCGCGGGACATTGCTTCATTCCCACATGACAACGAGTACAAGGACATCGGTTAGTAAAAACTATCCTTTCGTACTTTAAATCCACGTAACCTTTAAACGGCTAAACCGATTGGGTTGAAATTTCATATGGGTATTTTACACAGGAAAACAGATATTATCGCTGATAAACATAGGTTACGTTATATGTATCTATAAATTTGTCCACCAATGCGAAGCCGGACGGGCTGCTAGTGAAATTTAATTTTATAAGTATATATGATATATTGTAGTAAAAAAAAATTGTAGAACCGTATCTGGCATTAGTTTAGTTTCTTACATTTTGTAATTATGAGTAGCATACCACTACTTTTCCATGGGTTATTTTTGTTGCATTTTAACGAAAACAACACAAAATTACATGGGCGTCGATCTGCCATTGAGAAAACAATGAAATGTAAATACTGTAATAATAATTAATTTTGAAAAAATGTAAAAAATATGCATGTAACTAAATAACTAATTGTATTTCCTATTAAAATATGTACGGGCTTCGACCGTACATTGATCATATGCTTAAGCATAATGCTGCTTAAGCAGTTTGGTGTCGCGGCCGCCGACCGCCACTCGCATAATTTCCATATTTTTCCTCAGTTCGTATCAGACCTCGACGTGCGTTTTCATCAAATCAATATCATAGTCAATATCAAGATCAAATTATATTAATCATTCGCTTCGCTCGTCTAGCCTCAATCATTTAATCAGTAATAATAATCTATAGTTTTAATATGATTTAATCAAAGTTTTAAATATAATCAGTATCAGTGCATAATTATATATTTTTCAAGTTTTAAGATATTTAGTGTTTTTATTTAACTTCTAATAAATCATTTTATCATCATCATCAAAAGTCTGTAGGACGCTTGCGAAAGCCCCTACAAAATATTTGCATACTACAAATTGGTAGAGTATGTTGGAATGTCTGAATAATTAATTATCTTTTAAAAATTAAATAATTATGTGTGTTTTAAAACACATATACACTTTTTACCTACCTGTTTATTTAATATTGTAAATTTTTAACATAGTAATATGTTGTGCTTATTCCATTTTCTTTTGAGTTTTTCTTTTTTATAAATTTTTGTGTTTGATAACACTAATGTTACCATAGCATAAAATACCCTTGTTTTACATACAAGAGTAATCCAATAAATGCAATAACTGGCAAATGTTTAGCATATTTTCTTTTCTTACTATGTGTTAGTAATTAGCTGTGAAATTTTTGTTTATAAAAAAATTAAGTCATAAGAACTGTTTGAAAAGTTTCGGAGAGGCGATGCCACAAAATCGTGACATACCAGTTTTATATATAAGTAATATAAGTTAATATATTATAATACATCCTATGTCTCCCTGCTATTTTTATGTATCTACATATACTTGTATCATAATAAATATGTAGCTATTTTCTAACAAAATATTCCCATGTATTGAAATAACGTCTAATTTGTTTTTAATAGAGACAAAATACTGAAACTGATGTCTAATGAAAGGCTTGCAGAATATAATAAGAAAAAGTTATTATTGCTTTTATTTTTAAAAAACACTAATTAATCTAATCTAACAACGAAAATAATATTACAGAAATTGGTTACTGAAATCAAATTGAAATACAATGTGCCATCAATAATGGAGTTAAAATTAGAGCCTGATTGTGAAATACTCAGTAATTGTAAAATTCAACACGACGAAACTCTTAAAATTAATGGTACTTTAACAGTAAAGTCGTGTCCACCCGATAATGATCATATGACTTACACTATTGAAGTTGGTCCTGTATCTCTTGATGAAAGACTTGTTATAGTCGTAAAAGTAGATTGCAAATGTGAGTGTGAAATGGACAACAGCAGAGAAATTAATTCAGAAAAATGTGACGGAGCAGGCGTACGACAATGTGGAGTTTGCCAATGTAATGAGAACAGGTAAGTGTCTAGTGTTTTAAAAGACATTTTAAAAGATAGTTGAATTAATGAATACCGTATTTTAATTGTTCTTATTCAATTTCAATTTGACAGGCTATTTGAACAAATTTTTCTTTATTATCGATTCGAGGATTTTCGGGTTCGATACCCGTATTTGGCAACAAAAGTAAAAAGAAAACGAGTTTCTTCAATTTGCTTAAACGTTCCCGGGGGTTAGATACGTGCCCGGATGGCGATAGGCTTATTAACTATTACAGTGTGGGACTTAGTACCTTCGGCTAGCTGAGGTAGGCAGAAGCACAACCAGGGCAGTTTGTGCGTCTACCTACTTCTTCGGGGATATGGATGTCAAAATACTTTTTTCTTCAATGGAATAGAATTCCATCCTGGATTGGTCCCTTTTTCATAAAATGTAGATTTGTTAATATATGAAGAATGTAAATATATCAACTAATATATAGAATTCTCGTGCCACAGTTTTCGTTGCCATACTCCTCCGAAACGGCTTGACCGATTTTGATGAAATTTTTTGTGCTTATCCGGTATCTATGAGAATCGGCCAACATCTATTTTTCATTCCCCTAAATGTTAAGGGTGGTCCACCCCTAAATTTTTTTTTTGAAATTTTCAGACAAAATTTTTATTTTTTGTTTTTTTATGATACAGCATATAAAAGTACACACAACCCTAAATTTTCACCCTTTTATCACCAACCTCTATTTTTAATAGTCATTTTTTATCCCGGGTCGATAACTGATCAATCGTCAATTAATTAGTTATATGGCAAAACAACGCTTGCCGGGTCAGCTAGTTCAAACTATAGAAAAATGCTGTAAGTGGTCACGTACTTATCATCTCAACCTCAGATTAAAGGCCACCACTAACTAATTTGGTATCTTTAGTCTTGTATAACTATTAGAATGTTCATCTGCTTGTTTGAAAACAGTTGATTATAAATAAAGATGCTATTACTTACATTATCTAGATATGGAGATACTTGCAAATGCGTTGGATCACAAATGGATTATACTGATTTGTATAAATGCAAACAAAATCAAAACGATACATTATACTGCAATGGCCGGGGATCCTGTGTGTAAGTTTTCTATATTTTTATCCATTTACTGCTTTATGCTCGCGCATGACATTGAAATAAATTGGCGGATATAAAAATTAGGCCACCTTTAAATTTGATCCTTCGGATTGTTTATTTAGTGTTTTTAGATTCTAACTATCACATAATAAAAAAGGCACCATCGCAGTATTTATCTAAGGTAAGGGTAGAAAAAAATCTCTAATTCATTTCTTATTCGTTGTTTACGATATTTGCAAGTACCGTCATCATTGACCTGTCAAGTTTAAATTTAAGCAGCGTTGTAGCACGGAATAATTTTCATCATTTTGTTATTGATGTAATTGCAGTATTGTCTCTATTTGATGTTTCAACACTCTTGGATATTCAAGAAACAGAAGTTGTTCGTGTCATCACGTTACTGGAAACCAAGATGAGTCAAAAAAACGTTGCTCGTGCATGTGAAGTTAGTCGTGCTACTGTCCAACATATGTACAAAAGATATCTTGAGACTGGTAGCTACATCAAGCAAGGTTCAGGTTTCCAAAGAAAGACAACCGAGAGAGATGATCGATTTATTGTCTCAACAAGTTTAAGAAATTGTCACCACTCCGCTGTTGAAGAGAGAAGTTACTCAGAGAAGGCCGAAATGTTGACATTAGTGAATGGAAGTAAGAAGAAGGCTTAAAAGACAAGGTTTAAAACCCTATAGAGCTGCATCCGACCCTAAACTTATGATATCTCACAAAGCAGCGAGGTTACAATTTCCCCGTGAGCACTGTGATTGGACATTAGAACAATAGGGTCAGATACTCTTCTCAGATGAGTCACGTATGTGTCTATAGGATGCTGGCGATAGTAAAAGAGTATACCGCCGTAGTTGAGAACGGTATGGACAATGTGCCTTATTGGAAAGAGTAAGTTTTGGAGATGGGTCAGTAATGTTTTAAAGGTGAGGGGGGAGTAGGAAATAAATATAATTATAAGTTTGAAGGCTAAGAGCTGGTGATTCTGAAAGGTTCTGTGACTTCTTCGTCATACATCACAGACATACTGGGCGTTCATGTAGTGCCATACTCAGGATTTATTGGTGATAATTTAATTTTCATGCACAATAATGCTCGTCACCAAATTGCGCTATCCGTCAGAGAGTATTCAAATGGTATTCTGAATGGTATTCTGAGTATAAAAATCACTCTCGTAAAGGAATGGAACAATATCCCTCATTCTTCAAGAAGAAAGCTGATTATGTACACGAGTAAAATGTTTGTGTATGTAATTAAAGGAAGAAGAGTCAATACCCACTGCTGGTGTTCAGAAATTCGGCCGAAAACGAATGCAAAATTACAATTGACAAAAATCCCTGGTTTACGATTTTCATATTTTTATTAAATATCTGGTGTATATGTGTAATTCAAATGAAATAAATTTCATTTTACTTAAAAAATGTTAAATAATCGAAATAATATCTAATTAAGTCGAACGTTATTCATAAGAAAATAGTTAGGGCAATTTTTCAAGTGGCCTAGTTTTATTTTTTCGCAAGATGGTTGTCTATTGTTTTCCCGAAGATTATATGCCCTATATACAAATTTTCAGAATTTCATTTGCCCGAATTTTTATTTGCCCGAATGTTTTGTTAACCATAATATACTTGTGACATACTCTTCTTCGCCCTAAAATTAGTTTCCATAATGATACGAGTGCCATACATATTGTTATCCATTTTATTAATTACAATTAAAATTATTCAACAGAATATTTAAATGCCTTGAGATCTTCTAACACAAGTAGTGAATTACTTAAAAGAAGATCTCCACACCATGCTAACTATATTAATGTTTTTTACTGAAATAGATATTTTTTATTTTTTCATAATGTAAAAATGTATAATTTGTAAATTAATAAATAACTTAATTAACTTACAAAATTTGTATTTGCTTTAAGTAAAATGTAAATTGCAATAAATATGTCACAGTACGGTTATGTATTTCTAATAAATATATCACAGTATGATTACATATTATCGTTGTCTTTATTTCTAATACCAATTTATCTAGTACCTCTTTATATTATCAAAGTCGCTTCCGTACAAATTTAACCTAATGCCTCTGTTCTAAAAAACGATTAGCTTTCTGGCACTTCGCCGGCCGCTGCCGCGGCACGCTCGCTTCGCTCGCTTGGCTCGTGCGTTGTCTTTCATGTTCTAACCGAACCTAACTTAACCTAACCTAAAGGAATGTTTGGCGCCATCGTGAATGAAGATGGTCGTAATTTTTTCATAGTTGTTGAATTTCGTGTTTATATTGAGTGAAATTAGTTAATTTAGGTGGGAATTAGATTAATTTTGTTCAGTGAAAGTGCACAAATCAAGTAATCATGAAGAAATTAGTGTATCGTCTATTTCCTCGCTGCCGCCAAATCTCAGAGCTTGACTAACGAAGCCACCGTTTTACTCAAGACCCAAACATGACTTACTGACGACTTATGACTGATGACTAATTATAATTGATTTAAATTGATTTAAAATTTGATGCAAATTTCTACTTGACTAATGGCAAAATACTAAGTGAAGGCCAATACTTTAAGAAAGAAAAAAAATAAAAAAGGAATGTCAACCAAATGTCTGGATTTTCGGGTAGAAATATAAATATACTCTAAACCGGACGAAACAAATTGTGTTTATCGGCACGCACTCCATAGCAAGAAAACTCAAAGACTAGCAAAATGTTCGGTGTTCTAGCTTCAGAAATTTTCTTTTAATTAGTTATGAGTCTGCGATTAATCTTTAAGCACATTGCTAGCCACTGAAACCAGAAGAGTTTAGCGAACAAGCACACGGGTCTCCTGATGCTAAGTGATATCACACAATACTACTAAATACTACTACACAATACTAATGTTATAGGTGTGATGGTGTCTTATGGCTAGGATGTGAGGCCTATTGCGCTAGCTATCCTACCCTCCTAACCGGAAAATGATAGAGTAGTTATGGTGACATGAATATGTTAGGCAGTGGATCCCTACCTGTATAATGGAAAAAGTTGTAGTACTGTCCAAAAAATAGCTTTCTTGTCATAGTATTTCCTTAAACGACAAATTTTTCTTTTTCTTTCTTTAGGTTTTGGCAATCTCGTTAGTATTTTGCCATTAGTCAAGTAGAAATTTACATCAAATTTTACATCAATTTTAATAAATTATATTAAGTCATAAGTCGCCAGTAAGTCATGTCAGCGGTGGCCTTTTTACACAAGCTCACGTAATGAGATTTGGCGGCAACGAGGAAATATACGATACGCTAATTTCTTCATGATTATTTCATTTGTGCACTTTCACTGAACATAATTGTACAAAATGCCACCAAAATTGACTAATTTCACTCATTATTAACACGAAATTCAATAATTATGAAAAAACTTCAACCATCTTTTCTCTCGATGGCGCCAAAACTCCCTACAAAGTTATGTTTACGGTTTTTGAAAATGAACTATATTTCAAACATTGTTGACTATGTTTTGTTCGAACCAATTTTCGTTAAACGTTTTTATTGAGATTTTTTTCCATTTTAACCTATACATTACAGCATTTTTAACTTACTTTGTTTTCAAGTATGTTTGTTGACTAAATCTTGTAATATAAGGTCTTTTTCCTCAACTGATTAAACTAAAACATTCATAAACACATAACTGATAAAAAACGATGTTTTCCTTAACCAATTGAGCTACACAATTTAGAAATACGTTATGGTACAAACAAACAACCGTATATATAAAAATTAATTCTCATTTTCCTTGATCGTGCGTGCGTGGTGCACGCCTGAAAAGGTGGACCAATTTTGCTATTATTTTTTTGTTGTTAGTTATTGTCAAGATAATGTTTACATTAAAAAAAATCGATATTCGTAGTTAGACAAGAAAAGTCTATCTATTCTAGCCAGGCAAGTTTACAAGTTTTTTTCTGGAGAGCCCTTTTCTTGACCGAAAAATTTGGTTTCACCAAAAGGTTGCTTCAAAAGAAACATGGGGACAGAAGTTGTCATTATCAGATAATATATTTTAATTTGATTTGGTGCATGGCATAATCCTGCTTACATATTACAGTAAGGTAAATCTTCAGTTTTTATGAGCACGGAATTCACGTACAGAACCTCTGCTTGTTGACCCTTTGTCATTGGTTTTGTACATTAATTATAAAATATTTTTCCTTAATTTCTTTTTTATCAGATTATGAACTAAGCCTCTAATATAACCGTTAGCAATTGCCAGCTGTACATTATGCTAAGTTCTTTTTTGTAGTTTTCTCAGCTCAATAGAAAAGATGTCAGTCAATCTATGTACATCACTTTTGAACGCGGCTATTTAGTGTTGCCAAGGGTGACAAAATGCCGCAGGATTGAGCTGTATCAGTGTACGTTGGTTTGCGCAAGATCCCAAAATGTTGTTTATTTTTTATTCTTGCTTCTGTTAAGTCAACGAAATTTAATGAGTTGTTACTTTTTTGTTTATAATTTGAATTTGATTTTAATTTAACCGCACAATTTTTTTAGGATTTGATTATGGATTTTCGCAAACTTAAGGGGCCATGTATGCTAAAATACGTCAGCAATATACTGTTTTTTTCATACAAAGCAATTATGGATCTTGACGACAAAAATTCACAAGATTAACATTAATATACTTTATAAGACTAGTGTTTTAAAAACACGATTCATTTCACTTTGCTCGATAGAAAAAAATCAAAAAGTTAATCCTTTTTTGGAAGCAAAACCCAACTGTCTACTTCAATTATGAAAATATCGACACCAGATTTAACATAAACATTGATACTGTTTATACCTAAAAGATAACTGTTTCAGTTTTTATATTTTTTTCAAATTACTTTTATAGTGTCAAAAATAGTGATTTGGCGCTTAAGACATTTACTTTAGAACGCAATATTTCATAGTAATCATGGAACGAGGGAGTGCGCTGATTGGCTCTTCTGGCTGACTAAGTATGGGGCCTTAACGTCTTCTATCTATATATCAATTAAAATCTTTGAAGCCTGGAAGGACTCGCAGAATACACTAGGTGTATTTTGTGACTTGTCCAAAGCATTTAATTAGTGTGATAAACACTACACTTTGACTAGAAAATCCTGTCGTAATACTATTAGAAATTAGGCACTCGATCTTTTGACATGTTATTCGAATAGGAGAGTTCAGAATATTGATAATTATGGTATAAAATAGACAGAGGCTACTTTTAGTATAGGTCCCTCGGGGCTCTATTGTTGGACCTTTTTCGTTCCTCAAATATATCAATGACTTACCTTACTACATAAGCGATAAACATGAAATTGTGACACATTACTTATATTTAAAGTGAAATGACAACTGTGTAAATATGACGACACGAACAATGCGATTTCAAAAGTTGTGCACGGTTTCAATGTGAATAATCTTCGTTTAAACGAAAATAAAAGGAAATGTTAAATGTTCAATGCCTAGTGTAAGGAAGGTAGATACATTAGTATCTCACATGTATGTTAAATGATATGGTCTATGTGAAATAAAACAATTAGTTATTATTATTAATCAACTAAATGTAATAAAAAATAATTTCACTTACAAAACTCCACCCATGTTCATTTGGGGTTACACCTTTTTAAAAAATGTATGTGTATATTATGTTGCTCACTAGATTATCACAGTTCTCCGTGTCAGCTAGATATTAAAAAGTTAAATATTTGGTGAGAATATCTCTTACAGCAATGATACAGCTCATTATTGTCACGCTCCTATAAAATTGTGAAGTTTATGCGTTTAATTTTCGATTATGTGTATGTATATTCAGTGTTCGGGCCATATTACACTTTATGGCATCGAACACTTTAGCTTGCGTTAGCGACTAGATTCTCACGCTCGCCTCGCTTGCACATGACAGGATAGAGCGCGGTACTCATTTACATTACCTATCCATTGCATTCTATCATAACTATTTTTGACAATACATATTTTATATCAAAATATCTACATTTTCAAATTGTAGGAAAACCCCCTACATTCAGATAGCTTATAAAGTCGGTTAAATTAAAAAATATATGATTTTAATTTATTTTGTATAAAATATGATATATAGATTTCCATTTCAATCGGGTTATTAGCAACGAATGTGGCAATATTTTTCTATCCTTTTCAGATGCGACCATTGCGAGAAATGTAGTCTAGGATATTCAGGAAGTTATTGTGAGGAGGATATAACCGCATGTCTTGACAGTCGTGGTGTCTTTTGTGCAAATCACGGCAAGTGCATACACGGCCAGTGTAAGTGTGATCAGAAATGGACAGGCAATGATTGCAGCGTTTACTGTACAGACGATCAGCAAAAATGTAAAGCGCCATACTCTGATCAGGTAGATAACAAACATTAAAATGCAAAAAGCTTTTAATCTATACATGTAGATTTTACTGTAGATTAATAAATTCTATAAATTGCTAACTCATCCAAATTTAAATTTCTGTAAATTTAATACAAAAACCAAATTTAATGAAATCATATTTGACAGAAAAACATACATATTTCAAGTATGTGTTGTTATGATTTTATGTTCGTATGTTTCTACATATTCTGAGTGGCGAATTATGAATGTTAGGTTAAAAACTTATACTGTGAGTTGTAATGTCTGTAATGTTCAAACCACAAAACCTATGACCGAATGCGCGTTTATGAATTAAATAGTTACCTAAGTTTACATTTCGTACTTAATATCCTGTTCCATGGCAATGAATAACAGGCATCCTATAATCATCCTCTGAGTCTAGAGTAGCCTGTAGTCACTAGCAAAATTTATTCATAATTGGTTATGTAGATTCAAAACGCCATCAACATCAACGCCTCAACCACGCCCGGGAAAAAGGTAGACAAAAATGCTAAATATGCGAAAGCGGGACGGGCTGCTAGTTGATTATACATAGAATTTAATTAGGGTTGTTCCCCAGATCGCGTCCACTTAGTGGAGTTTGCAGGTTTGAAGTAAAATATAAAAATGTTCTAGATCTAGTTTTGAATTAACTAATATTGTAACCCATTCGTAGTCTTTTTTAGGGTGAAGCTAAGTTTTAGCCAAAATGTCTAGTGATTATTTTTTAATAATTAAAATATTAGAAAAAACGCGATTCGCCACTTTGCGTCCACAAAATCCAGAGCGCGTCCTCACATGGATCAGTTTGCGGCCACTAACTTGTAAAGGGGTTAAGGGGAGATTTTATTAAGAAAATTTAAAGAAATGTTGGGTTTAAGTGTTTCTTTACAAAATACATATGTTCACGCCTAGTCCCTTACTGGGTTGGCAGAGAATATCGAGTACCAACTGTCACTAGCTTTCCCTCACATTAATTACTTTTTTCATTCAAAGGAGTTGATTGTGAAGACTGTGATGGCAAGAGTTGGCCATGGGTTAAATTGCCCATGGTATGTCAACTTTGGTCTATTATCGGTACGTCCATCTAATTTCGCAATGTATGTTCGTACTGGCAATCTTTCATCTGCCATTCTTACAACATGAACGAAACAACGGAACATGCCCTTACTCATTATTGTAACAAAATAATTATTTTTTATCTTACTATTTCTCTGATCTTATTGTTACGACTGCCGTCAATTAAACTATTCGTGCAAAAAGCACTACCGGAATAAACAAATTCATTTATTTGTTCCAGCGCTACTACGTCTACTAAGACTCTTGAATACGTTCTGACTACATCTCTTTCGCTATTTTGGTTTCATTTGCATTCAAATGTAAATACGCCTTTTTCTACCCAAACGTCATTTATTAGTTTATTGGTGGTTGGAGGCTCAGATGATTTGGAGTCCAAAATTACATCATCGATTGTTTATAGCAGGCAGGTCACCACTAGGTCATATAATTTTTATTTTTCGCATCCACAATACCTTGATTTTAGAATACAGATATTTTAAAACATCTAAAAGATTTTGTTAGATCTGCAAGTAGTCAATTTTCTCTTAGAGGTTTCACATGGAGCACGTCCATTTTACAAAAATTTTTAGTTTCCTTCCATTTTTTTTTCTAACTATTTTTACCTATCATGTTCCCTCCTTCGTTCTTGATAAGCTCTTTATCTTTATTATTTTCTAATGAAAACATCGTCATTCTAGATAGAACATGTGCCCGGTTGGCAATAGGTTTACCATCTATCTCATTGTGGAACTAAGTATCTTAGGCTAATCGTGCGTGAACACTGTACTAGTTGCACATTTATCAACTTCTTTGCCTTTATGTAGTTAAAATTTATCATACAGCTGTTTGTGTATAAGTGGAAGAAGGCAGAAACAGTTTAATGCGCTTGTTCCCTTCCAGAGCGGTGGTGGGTACTAGTCCCGATGGGATTATACAATACACTCTACCGGCTACCACTTATCTATAACTGTCTGATTTAGTTTTATAAAACAGTTACTTAAGACTCAGTATATTTAAATAAACAAGTGGACGCAAACTGGTATATAGTGTAATCCGTCCATCCAGTTTGCGTCCAAGTAAATTTCGACATCTATATCTTTTTCTATTACCATAACTAAGTGGACGCAAATTGGCTTTTTCAAAAAGCATAATAGTAACGGCAAAAACAAAATAAAACTCCATCCTTATAACATATTTCTTTAAATTAAAATAAAGGATCAAGTTTGAAATAGTAAGATGAGTTCGCGTCCACCCTGGACGCAAACTGGCTAATTCGTAAAATTGGTATACCAGTTCGCGTCCACCTCATTTTAACTTGAAAAAATACAGTAATAAATGAAAGTCATCATTATTTTTAATCTTTTATTCATTTTCAAGGTTTAGGAACTAATACAATCTTTAATTAAACTTAAAACATTGAAAAATTACGTACAAAACGCGCGCCATTTCGCTATTTTTTTCTAAAATTATAGATATTTATACAGCTTTGTTTATAGGTAAGATTAATTCTTTTTTTTTAAACCGGAAAAAATATGCGAACAGTGCTTTTATCTGTGTATTTATGTTTCTAATACATTGTATTATATATAGTACACATATTTTTAAGGGTTTCTTAAACGGTGTCCGCGAAATGGACGCGAATTGGGGGGTGGACGCGAACAGGCGAACATGAAATATTAATAAAGTAAAACATTGTGAAATATGCGAATTTCATTAATTTATAATACATACAATTTTATTCCATCATTAATTCAAAATTAATGTTAACTTAATAAAATAGTAAAAAATTGTATTTTTTTTTCATAAAAAATCAACATAAGATTACATGTGCAAATTCTTTAATGCCAAAATACAAATTTAATTAAATTAGTTTTTTTTTTATTTTTTAAATAAAACAAGTTACTGATATTTTAACATAGCGGCTAGAATTTATTGATAAACATATATTCATTTTAGCTGTAGTAAGCTTTTTTACAGTTTTTTTTAGGTATTTTTAGAATGATAAAGTATAATCAGAAACCATGTGTGAGAACGTAATTTTTATGTGGAACCACGCTTGAAATATGACCTACCTACCCTACAAAAAAAAAAATAACTTCCATCTTTTTAAGTAGGTTGAGAACAGAGTTATTTCTAGCTGTCTATCTTTTGTGCCTATGCTCCAAAACTGTTACATGACAGCAGCGGGCACTGACGTCTTGACGACAGGAAGAGGTAAGGCGGTGATATCAAACTGGGCAAGTGTTTGCAAGAGTATTCTATCCTATCTATAAATCGCAATTTTGTTCGTTTATATACATAATTGTATAGAAATGTCACCCAACGCTACAAGACGTCACTATAAAATATAATTACAAATAATATTTTGATCAAACTCTTAAACAGTGTTTAGTATAATATCTATTAAAAAAAACTTATAGCTTAGATAACTTTTGGTTTTTAATATTAAGTTATGTTTTCTCAATTGACCCACTTTACACCAAATGATTTTAATTTTTTATCTGACTTAAAAAAAGAGTGATTATGGGTTTTTAAATCTCCGTCATTTGTGAACCGGACTCCGTCATTATTTATAACACATATGTATCTAGATAATCTTTTAGTCTATATGTAAAATGTTAAAAATCTTACTCAATTTTTAAAATAATAACATACAAAATATAAATTAAGTAGGTCCATATTTAAATAAAATAAAACAAAACTGAAGTTATAGCTTACACATAGATCGTTTTTTTAAAGAAGAATTATTAATACGATTTGGAGTGACGCAACTGAAAAACCTACCTTAATTCCATAATTCAAAACCAAAAGTCATAATTATCTAATTCATGATTTTTGTTTGTGTAATATCTTTCAATAAATGTACTGAACATTCTAAAAATTTGAACAACTATTTTTGTTGAGCCTTTTATGACATGGTATACTTAGATAAGGATTGAAGGGCTGTTGCTATTAGTACATAAAGGTTAAAATTTCATTAAATTTTAATTGAATGTAACCAACCTCTTCAGATTTGTTCCGGCAACGGTCAATGTATTTGTGGCGAATGTAAATGCAAATCTAAAGAGAGCGCCGAAGAAACGTGCTCCGGTCGTTTCTGTGACAACTGTAGAGAGCTGACGGAAAAACGATGTAAAGATTTGGAAGACTACGCGTACTGCAACTACCAGAAGAACAAATCTGATTGTGATATCAGTTTTAATAAAACAGAGGAAATAAAAATCACTTTAGCGAATTCCTCTGAAATTACCTCACCTAAATGGTTTAATGCTAAGTGGTGTAACGAACAGTTGAAAGACAATAGTGTCCTAATATTTAGATTTAATTACAGTGAAACATATCCAAGTGTTCTCCAAATCATCATACAAAAAGACCTTTATCTACCTCCCAAAGTCAATATATGGGGTAAGTTACAAGTATGACTACTATATTTTTAGTAAGTTAAATCCTTGATTCAGTATTGTATTCTCGCATGGGGTGGCTCAGCTAAAACTGCACTCGTTACTCTAGAAAGTACTTTGTATTATCTTCTATACTAGCTAATTAATAAAAAAAAAAATCGAGAAAATTGGTGATCTGTTGGAGCAGGGTCCGGGGAGTGTGGTGGATGTCTTAGACATTCCAATTGAATCTCTTCTAATTTGGTAGCCGTCTGTTGTGCAGTGTGTGGTCTAGCGTTGTCGTGAAGCAGCAGTGGCGTAAAGCGATTGACCGGTCTTGGTCGTCTAACAGCTAGGATTGCAATTGCTAGCAATTGACGTCTACCGTAATCGACTGGCCTAATTTGAGGAAACTGCAGTGAGCGATATTATTCCACCACTTTTTTCCATCATTTCGCTTGGGGCGGGATTTAGCTGGCTTGGCAGGTTCCAGCTATTGCTACAAGGGTTACCAATTATCGTATTGGATAAACTTTCATTGTTCTGCAGGTCAAGCAATGTATCGCTAAACGCGTTCAAAAGCGGTCCAGATGTTCGCATTTATAATATTATTTGCATGTGTATTTAATAAAGTATTGTATTTATCGGATAGCTACCAAATCCATACAGAAGCTAGTAACAGAACAGTAAGCTGAGATGATTTGCAGATGTTTTTGAAAAATTCACTGAAATCAGTCCAGCAGTTTCAGTTCCATGTCTATAGGGAACATATGTAAATCCACACTTATATTAAATTTTATGCGTAGATTAGGATTGATTTATGAACTAATATTTTTGCAGTGGTCGCGGGAAGTACAGTTGGAGTTGTTCTTCTAATCGGGCTGTTAACTCTGATCGTGTGGAAGATACTGGTAGATATGCATGACAAGAGAGAATACGATAATTTTGTCAAGAATGCTGACGAGGCGGGATGTAACACTACAAACAATGTTTTGTATGCACAACCTGTCGCTCAATTCTCCAACCCATCGTTCAGAATGTCACGTTACGATAACTAGTTTAAAATTTTAATAAATTAAAATAAACTTACTCGTAACGTTTCCCAACGTTTGCCTAAGATTATACGGTCATGGTCATTGTAGAGATAAAATTAAGCATGAAAACCATTGATGAATGTAAGTCCCCCCTAAAAAGAAGATTAATAAAACGACTATGACTATAATCTATGCTATTTTCTGGAAACAACAACTTCGACGCTCACCCTGCCTTTTACCGTAAACCACGTTTATTGCGTAAAATGTAACGTTATAATAATATTTTCGCTAGTTTCATTCATATCAAAGATGGTATAAAATGGAGTATATTTTTTGTACTTCGAATTCGTATGAACTGTAAATCACTCACCCATATCTTGTTACATTTTCTTGTGTTCCCATGTTAGTGTAAGCTCCTCCCCAATAAAATAAATCTACTCATACAAAACTCACTAGACTCAGTTCGCCTGCTTTGATTCTTAGACGAAAGAAATGATAAATCTTATAATTACAACCATTGCAAATTTTGTTATTTATTACGTACAAATGTATACACCCAACAAAAATAATCGTCGCGATACCACACTGTTCAATGCGAAATAGAATTGAAAATATCTGGCTTGCTTTCTATAAGAGAAAGAAAAAAAGAGAGAGAGAGAGAGAGAGAGAGTTCAACTTCATTCCAATAGTTTTATTGACATTCACCTTACAAGAGGCACTTGTGACGAGTCTATACAATACCAAAAACTACCACCGCATCGGAGCGCGGCCACATACTGAGAAGATCCGGCAAGAAACTCGACGGGTTGGCGTTTTTTACTTATTACCAGTATATACAAATTTATTAGTATTACATCACACGTTATTACTAGTAAGAGATTGGTATCAGGAGCAATTAATCCCAAGCACTCTTATCCGATTGATATTCAGCAATAGCACTATAGTAATCTTTTTTATACAATTTCGCTTTGACACATTTTTAAATTTATTTAGTGGGAGGTACATAAAATCGGGAAGTTTATTGTAAAAGCGTATACATTGGCCCATGAAAGAATGGCAACTCTGTGGAGACAGGAAACATGCGCAGCAAGATTGTATTCCTCGTATTTACATTAAGTATATCACAATTTATTTTTAAATGAATGTGAATTATTCTGAACATATGTATATTAAATTTTCAAAGATGTACTATGAAGTAACAGTTAGAATATTAATTTCTTTGAATTTTTCTCTTAGGGAAACTCTTGGGCCTAATTTATAAATTGCACGTATGGC
Organism: Calephelis virginiensis; assembly: GCA_002245475.1. NCBI lineage: Eukaryota > Metazoa > Arthropoda > Insecta > Lepidoptera > Riodinidae > Calephelis > Calephelis virginiensis. The sequence goes on from NJDC01005541.1 coordinate 58,119, forward strand.
CCTCTTTTTTTAAAACATATATAGCATTTACATCGGCAGAACTCCCCCAGAGGAAAATTCCATATGACATGCTATGAAAAAAACTAAAATAAACAATCCTAGCGGTGTCAACATCAGTTAACTGTCCAAATTTTTTAACGGCATATGCTGCTGAGCTCAGTCTTATTGCGAGCTTTTAAACATGCGGACTCCATTGCAACTTTTTATCTATTGTGATTCCTAAAAACGTTGTGGAATCAACAAGATCCAACTTGTTCCTGTTAAGTTGCACATCGGTTTCTTCTTGCCTCACATTTGGCATTGAACATTTGAAACATATTTTTTTTTTCATTAAAAAAAGATTATTTGCATTGAACCAGTGTACAACTTTTGAAATCGCAGTGTTCATTTGTCGTAATTGCCTAGTTGCCTTTTCACTTTAAATAAAAGTGAAGTGTCTTCCGCGAACAATACAATTGCATGTTTATCTCTTACGTAGTAAGGTAAATCATTGATGTATATAACAATATAAGGAACAAAGAAGGTCTCAGAATAGAGACCTGTGGCGCACCCATTGTAACAGCAGCACCTGTCAAACTTATACCATTTATCTCAAACTTCTGAATTCTTGTACTCAAATAAGAAAAACCAAGGGCATGTTGCGAATCCTCCCAACATTCATAGATTTTCTTCAATAATTCCACACCAGCATCTACCCCTTGTAAAACCAAACTATTTATAATGAAATAAGGCTAATTTGTTAAAATGTAACAACATATTATTTTGATTATGTACGTATATGTCGGAGAAGCGTTATTTTCATTGATACCATCGTTAGTAGTTGCAGACTTAGTGGGCGTCTTTAGGGTAAAATACGAGCACAAAACACATTAAACGCAATATCTTAATTGAAATTTCACAAAATAACGAAAATCAAAAATTAGACCGAGCAGCGGGTTCAAGTCACCGATCCGAATTTGAATGCACACTATACTTTCAAGGATCTAACTCGACCCGTCCACTTCTATTTCATCTAAATAAACCAACTGAAAACTAACTGAAAAACTGAACCACAATTCTACCAAAATCAAGATGGAGCCTCGACCCCGCTCCAGGCACGTACTCTGCTCTGATTGGTCGTATGAGCTTGACTCTTATTGGCCGTTACATGATTAACTATTTTCATAAATTTTAATAAAAATTGAAAATAATTAAAATGTAAACGAACAGTAACGCATGCAACCAACAATCAATTCGATTCATAGCTTCCTCCGACATATATTTTTTTCAAATATTTTACTCGAGGTAGATAGAATGGAGATAGGTCGGTAATTGGAGGGATCAGTTGAACTTCCAGATTTAAGAAGAGGTACAACTTTACTTAGTTTCATTAGTCAGGAAATACTCCATGAGAAACACAGCAATTAATTTATATAGCCAGCTATGTCATAGCTAAATAAGATGCAATAACGTTTATTACTGAGGCCATAATATTTTTTGTAGAATGTCTCCACAAACCTAATGTATTTTTAATTTTTAGTGACGTAAATGCTTTAACTATATCTTTTGCCTCGACAAATAAAAATTTTAAATTATTTTTACACTCAGTAACATATTGCTTCAGCAATGTTTCTGGAGTATTAGGTCATGCACTAAGGGCTTTGTTGTGTCAGCTGTAACGTTGGTGAAGAATTTTTCAAACTCCGTGGCTACTTCAAATTCTCCTTTTATGTCCACATCATCAATCTTCATTAGAAAAAAATATTTGTCCCAGTTTCACAATTAATAATATTCCAAGTGGCTTTTATTATATTTGTCGATTCTTTTATTACATTTTTAAGGTACCTATATTTTGCAGTATTACGAGCCTTTTTAAATGTTTTTGAATATTTTTTACATATTCCTTAAACTCAATGCTGTGATTATATGCTCTTTCATTATACAACTTAGATAACCTTTTTCTACTTTTATGAATTCCCAAAGTTGCCCATTCACTAAAAGCTCTACGATGTCTTATATATTCTATCTATCTATGATATGATATATTCACTGACATTTTTTAAGGTATAAATGTCTGATGGTGCACTGCTTGTATTAAGGTAAATAGTGAATTGTGTAAAAGATTCAAGTTCTCTTGATAAAGCAACTTTGGTAGTTTTTCCATTAAGACAGTCTCAAATATTTTTAAAAGATTTGCATTATCGGGAACAAAAACAAAGTCTTTTCTTTGAGCTTTTTGAATAATTCTTGGCAGTGTAATTAATAGTCCCCAATTATCCGAGTCTATCTCATTAATATTTGATTCATCTATAGGTGCCATATTTGTAAATATATTATCAATACAAGTAGAACTTGTAACTGTTACCCTTTTAGGCTCAAAGAAAATATTGTGCAAGTTGTACGATCTAAAGAGATTTAAAAAATTGAGTGACTGAGTCGACGATTCTAATATGTTTATATTGAAGTCTCTACAGATAATAACACTGGTCTTTGAATTAGTGGCTTTAAACAAGACCTCGTCTATTCTCATTTCAAATTCATCATAAGGTGTACAAGGGGGCTTATATACGCTTTTTACCTATATACGGCTTATATACGGTTATTTTACCAACCGTAAAATAACAATAATTATCAGGCAATTACCAACCATCTTGATTATTTGGAAGGTGCGTAGAGATGTTGGATTTACTCAGTGTTTTTTAAAGCATTAAAGTCATGGTGAATGCTTTGAAGGGTTGTTTGATTCGATTCCTGACACTGAATTTCACCTTAGGACATCGTGTCAGAGTTTAAGCCATACCGTCATGACGTGTTCCAGTTTGGAGGGTCAACTTACTTTTGCTCGAGGCCCAACATCCCGGCCTCAGGTTGGCAACGCACCATTACCACCTTTGGTGTCTCTAGGCGGCGAGAATTTCCTACCATCAGGAAATGCGTCTGTTTGTTTGCCTTCCAATATCATAAACAAAAAAATATATATATTAGATTTGCAAATGGTAAGCCTTACCCGTGCACTAAAAATGATGTCATAGATTACAGATAGTACGAGTATTTTATCGTAGTAAATTAAATTGGGAACTAATTTTATGAGTTTTTATTGAAATATTCAAGATGTTATTATGATCGTGAGCTGTTATTGAAATATTCAAGATGTTATTATGATCGTGAGCTGTTATTGAAATATTCAAGATGTTATTATGTTCAGTTGAAAAACATATTCAGCAGTTATTTAATTTAATGGCGATTGATTAATTATTACGACAGTAAAACATGGACAGTAATAAAAAATCAATTAGTCGGTTATTTTATCATACAATGTCAATTCTAAATATAATTGAGCAGTCCAATAATCGAATAATCGGTAAAAATTATGGAATGAGCTGTTCGATAAATAGTTCGGCAGATCATAGCAAGCGGTGACACCCGAACTTAAATTCATTGAAAAGAGAGGTAAGGTACTACAATTTAAATTATGCGCTTCGGCTTTACACGTTTTAGTCTTTTTACACTTTATGCTTTAATTTTGAAATTGTTTGACCTAATCTAAATTTAAGCGAAATTATGCAATAACAACATCATAAAATACATTCGGATTTCCGAAGCTTGACGAATATAGCCGAAGCGCATAATTTAAATAGGCACTGATTTAAAGAGGCAGTTGTAATTAGCAGTTTTGGTAAGTTAAAACTTATAATTGGCACGTTTAATAACTAGTTTAGCGTTTAACACTAAGCAGTAAAGTATGCAAAAGTGAGTAATAAAAAATAATGAAATGGATCAGTGAATATATATTTGAGCAGAAAAATATTTTAATTGGCGGTAAAAATTATTAAACGAGCGGTTACGTGTGGGCAAAAATAAATCGGAATTTGTCGGTTAGAAATCTTATTCAAAGCAATTCTATAAACAATAAGGTAGTAAAATAAAATAAAAAAACAGTACTTAACTAGTAATGAAAAATTAAATTACTTTTGCTTTGACTGAAGGAATTAAATAAAACATATTGTATAGGTAATCATAATAGGAACTTTTATTTGTAATTCGAAACATACTTAGTAATTAAAATGACATAAAATTTGCGTAAGGGACTTGGCGTGACGATATGTATGTATGTAATTTGTTTTATTTAACTTTCGATGGGTATTCAACACCACAGAGCGAAATGGAGTAACAAGCTTTCATCCTTACTTATATATTAACCGGATAGTGCGGATAATTGATGATTAGTGATTGAAATAAAACACATACAATCTAATTGGATAATATTTTTAAATCACTTGAAGTGTTATTGCTGATTAAAAATGGATATTTCTTGTTCTTTGTTTTTATCTTGAATCGTTTTATGATTGCATATAAATGACTGTAAAATTAAAAATTTTGGATATCAATTAATTCAGATTAAAAACAGTCTTTATAGCATGACATCGTTAATTTGAAAACTTAAAAAATTTTAATTTTAATTCCGTAAAGATCTGTTCTAAATTTTCAACTTGTTTTATTTATCTTCCGGATTTTTCCCCTTAGACTTTCAACTTCTTAAACGCTTTTTAGGTGTCACGTGTTGCGCATTCCATTTTTTTAAAATCTGCGAAATTATCTCCGGTGGTTAAGAAAAAAAGCTCGAATATTATGACAACACACTTAAATATTCTGTTGATAATGGTTTTATGTTAAATTAGCTATGCCATTTAAAGAAGTTGGGAGTCACAAATAACTAGAAATTTCCTCAATTGAAGATAATAATAAGTGTGATGCGTTTCAGTAATTTTACTAGAAACGCTAACAAACAAACTGGCAACCAGACAAGAGTTCCAGTAAAAACAACAACAGTAATTGTTTTCTCGAAAATATACATTAACATAACAGACGCCCTTTAATATATAGTATGTATAATATTGTAAATACAGGTAAATATAGCACGCAATAATGTATGTGATAATAAGCAATATTTAAAGCATTTGTAATCAATCATACAGACACCGACTTTTTCCACATGAAACATTATTGCTCATTCACTTTGAGCTCTACAATAACAGAAATATTTGCAGACCATCAAATACACTATATGTAAGAGCATTCTATGAATTCATCCAGGAAATTTAATACAATAAATTATAGTTTAAGTTTTGAGCAGGCCAAGGCTGCTCCAAGTATTGCCATATTTTGTAATCCCACGGATTCAAGTCTGAACTGAAAGAGGACTAGTCTTCGTTGTGGATGAAGTAAATTCCATGTCCAGTAAATCCAGTAAGTCCAGTAAATTCAGCCAGTCTTGCGTGTTTCTCGCTCTATGGGCTGGCGCAAAATCTCGTTGGAATACCCAGGGCCTGTTATTGAACATAGTACGAGAAACAGGTTCCACAAGGTCCATGAGCACTGTGTTTTGATACACAATCGTATTCGCTTTTATGCCTTTCTCACAAAAGCGTATCTTAGTTAAGCCCCAATATGAGACTGCTAACTAAACCATGACTGAGGATGGAAAATGGCCTCGCTGGACACGCGGAATACGGTGGCTGACTTCCTCACTGCTGTGGGAGTACACCTTTTCAATTTGTTTGTTGCAGCTGTCCTTCACAGTAAAAGTTTTTCTTTCGAAAAAAAAATTTGACGGTTCTTTTTCCTGCATACTGCTTCAACTAAACGCGGGATCTCTTCAGTCTCATGCCCATTATGCGCGCATTCAAGCGATGTCCTGCTTTTCTGCGATATGCTTGTAGTCCTAAGTCTTCATTCAACACCCTTTTCACCGTGGTTTTTCTTAACCCCTTCTGAATGGTTAATAGTTTCTGCTTGCGGATTGGACTTCTTTAAATTCGCGACTTCACAGTTTTTACCACTGCTGGTGTATTAACAGAGCGAGGGCGATCGGTTCTTTTTCTGTTCCACACTTGGGTCTTCATTATATTATCGTTTGATGGTAAGATAAATTAATCTTAAGTTAACTTCAAATTTTTCAGTTTTTCGGGCCGCCACCCATCACGCCAAGTCCGTACAGGTGAATCAAGGAGTGGAGAGTGTCAAATAGTCACGTAGAATGTGAGAGGTAGAATGGGAGCGAAGAAAAATAATTGATTGATGCCTGGATTTACTGTGTGTAACGGAGACTAAGCGAAAGGGTAGTGATACTTTGATTTCTCCTGTGGCAGTTTGGCTCTGTGGTCTGGTGCATCGCAAGTTTTGGGATTCTGTGAGGGATGTTCTGGATATGGTTGAAGGAAATTCAAGAGTGATTATGTGTGGTGACATAAATGGTTGGGTGGGGACACGAGGCCGTTCTTGGACCCTATGGTGATGAGAGAGTGAATGATGCTGGTAAGTATATTGTAGATTTATGTGTGGAAAGAAATCTTCTTGTGTCTAACACAATGTTTCAGCATAAGAACATTATAATAATAATAAATTGGCGTAAACCGATGGTGCTTAGCACGCAGGACTGCTTTGATCTGTGGAAGAGCAAAAAATTACATGGACGGTTTCATCAGGTTCTGTATGGATCTGATGTTGATTTACTGGCGTCCATCTCTTGGTTGCGATTTGGTGATATTTTTGGAGAAACCAAAGGTTTTGCCTGTGCTATTGCTGACGAGGTTTTTAAGACCAATAACTACCGGAAATACATCATGAAGGATGGCACTCTTGACATATGTCGGGCATGCCATCATCCAGGTGAGTCTATACGACATATTGTTTCCGGTTGTTCCCGTCTTGCCAATAGCCAGTATTTGCACAGGCATAATCAATTGGCCAAAATTATTCACCAGCAACTTGCTCTCCGTTGCGGTGTTATATTGTCTGAAGTGCCATATTACAAGTACACACCGGAGCCAGTTTTACAGAACAGCCATGCCAAGCTCTATTGGGACCGCTCTATCATCACGGACAGGACTATTGCTGCTAATAGGCCTCATATCGTGCTGGTAGGCCGGTCGAAACGCCCGCGCCAGGCTCTTATTGTTTATGTCACCATTCCGTGTAACGTTAACCTTATGAAATCTGAACAGGACAAGCTGTCAAAATACCTAGACTTAGCTAACGAGGTTACCGATATGTGGGATGTTGTTGACTCAATAATTGTCCCGGTAGTAGTGGAATAGACCATCTGCCTTCCTGCCAGGCAGCTCTTAAAAGGCAAGCAAAGGCTTACCGTCACTAACACCGTGACATCTGTCTAGGTGGTAGAGTTTCGCAGCGACTCACCCGGATAGGTACCACCGCCTTACCTATTCCTGCCGCCATAACGTCATGACGTATTCCGGTTCAGAGGGTAAGGTAGCCGGTAAACTTACTTTTGCTCAAGGCCTAACATTCCGGCCTCAGGTTGGCAACGCACCGTTACTAACTTTGGTGTCTCTAGGCGGCACGGTACGGTGGGTACGGCACGCACTGAGCGGAAGTTTTTTAGTTTGTCGCTCTGACCACTGACGGTTTAGTCAAAAGAGACCCCCGTTAGTAGGACTCTGATTTTTATATTTTTATTTTTGTATTTTTTTTAAATAAGTAAAAAGTAAGTGTCTTCACGCCCATATCCCCGAAGCAGAGGTACAACCAGGGCACCCACGACTAGCCGAAGCCACTAAGTCCCACAATGTGATAGGTGGCAAGCCTATCGCCAACCGGACACATTTCCAATCCCGAGCAACATTTTTTATTAGAAAATTGGAAAACCCAAGATTTCGTGTTGCCCGACCTGGGATTCGGACCAGGGACCTCATGCAGTCAAGCCCAACGCCTGATGTTTATAAATGTAATAAATAAGAAATATTGTAAGTGTAAATGAAATAATAATAATAATAAAAAACCTCCTTGGCTGTAGTCGTGACAAGACGTGTTTTTAATTGTCAAAATTTTTTAATTACATTTATTTACATTTTTATCGTTAAAAACAATGCAAAATTAAAGAAAATATATACAACCCAAACATTGAATAAGCACAGTTATAAATATATTGCAATACAAATGAATGGAATCGAAAAAACTAAATTTTGGAACAAAGAAGAATTTGACAGTTCACCTAATTAGCATTATAATATGAAACAATATACAAAAATTATGCAGAAACACATGTCATGATAACTAGGAAAAGGAGAGACAACGCACATACTCCACCGCAGTCTATCGCACCGAGTGGCTCCACGTCGTCAGAAGAGGAATACGCTACACCTCCAGAATACGACGTATCGAGCAGTGACGATAGACCGCCGCCTCCAGCGCCGAGCCGAGCACCTGCACCGCGCCGAGGGAGGCCGCCACGGACGCGCCTGGGACCAGCGGGACCATCAGCCCCACAACCGGCCCCCGCCGTCAGTGGTGCAGTGCGTCATGCGAGCGTACTACAGGGCTACAGAGGGGGGAACCAATCTCACTGCGTATCGTTCCCGTATATTGTCTCTGTTCCAGGACCTTGAACCAGGAGTAAACGTTACTGTACAACGACTCTCGGATCAGGTACGGTTCATTCAACGAAGTCGAGTGTTGGATGATTTTGTGCTTGAACGGCTTCGCTCAGAAGTTACTGTTTCTGCGGCCATCGCCGAACGTACCCGTCCGGTGATCCAATCACTGTCTGTTCCTTCAGTGACGGGGTTACTAGGTGGTGTCTCTGATGTCAGTAAACGGTCTAATAGCGAAGAGTCTCGACCAACATCTTAAGAGACTCGCTCTACAACCCTGGGTTAAGGGCCGAATTCAGAAGGCAGCAATTTTGGAGACGGCACGCATTGTGCGAAGATTCCTCACTCTGTCGCCCTGACCACTGACGGTTTAGTTGTAAGACCACCGTTTTTGGTAACCTGTTTTTTATGTTTATATTTTTAATATTTTTTTTTATATTAAATGTATAGACGTAGAAAATAAGAGCCATTGAAAATAAATGATAATAATAATACTATTTTATTTTGCATGAACAAAAGTTAAAAATTGTACAAAAGTTCTTAAGGTATATATATTATAGTTCTAAGCCTATTTTGCTGTAGTTAGCGTGCAAAAAATTTATTATGATCCCCACAACATTACATTTTGCAGTTATGGTTTATGGCATAATTATATATTGATGTTACTAAGTCAAATGTGTGTTTGACTTTCAATTATTCAAAATTAAAATTGATATTGCTTTCTATAAAATTCATCATAAGTCAATTCGTATTTATTAATTTATGTCAATATTTAATTATTTAAAAACGAAATGTCATATCTTATCAATTTGTACATTTCAATTATGATATAGGTATTTATTAAACTGGATTATGTTATGTCATATTACAATAAAATGACAATTAAATTAAAAAACTTAATAGATATCAATTCTTCATTATGAGACATCTCATGATGAATATACATTTAAACACTCTTATTAATAAATTTCGATTTTTACATTATAATTAAATTAAATTGTATGGTATCAGATTACATTATTAAAAAAAGAAGGAACACCAATTGTAGAATAAAGAATATATTAGTAATCATAATTAGGATGACGAAAATGTTCAAATAGAATTGTTGTAAAAAAGAAAATATTTTCTTCTAACGTGCATTTTCGAGGTAATCCTTAAGTTAATAGAAGTTTTTCTGTATGAGCCACTTCTTTAATGTGATCAGTCGAATTTTGTTGGGCAGTTGTTCTCTGATCTCCTTAGGTAACTTATTAAATTTTTTTATTGTCATCACTTATCAGCTTTGTTGGAACATCTGACATTTGCAAATCGGCATCATTAGTCTAGTGGGATCCCTGTATCCATGTTTCGAAGTTTCTTTGGCCGTCACATATAAGTCAAAATGTTTATAAACAAAAGATGCTACCACCAAAATATACATATCTGTTAATGTTAATATGCTATTAGTTTTAAATAATGGTTTACAACTGATTAATGGACCCACATTAAAAATGGCTCTAATGCACTTTTTCTGAATCAAAAAAATATGATTACTGTTTGGTCAGTTCATCTACCAGATTAATCTGTACCGCAAAATCGACGCAACATATGCGTAGTAAGCAGCTAACGCAGCATCTTTATCGATATTTATTCTGATACGTCTTAGGACATACACATATTTATTTAATTTTGTACATAAATTGTGGACGTGAGCCTTACAGTTAAAATGGCGATTTATGTTAATAGGTACCAAAGAATTGAGTTTCTGCCGCTTCTTTTATTTGTTGTCCATTATATTGTATTTTGAGTGATTGGGGTACAGTATTAATAGTTCTGCGATAGCTGTAGTCTGTGTCTGTATTTTTTCAAAGGCTGTGTCGGCTACTGTAAGTGCAGCATAAATATGACAAGTGAATTTTAACAATAATTCGTCAGGAATTACATACAAACATAATGTAAAAATTTGCGTGTAAAATTTGTTTCATATTAAAAACTTTACTTTCGGAGCTTTGCACCACATACATATTTTAATGTATGCAGTTTTTCTTCGGGATTTATTAATATAATAAATCAATATTTATACTATTCATTAAGTTTTTGACCCACTGTCGGCGTATGAGAACATGGTAAACATACTGTTATAATCTAATGAAAGAAGTTGTTTATAATTCATTAATTTATTTTCGTCCTAAAACTGGAATTATATATGAACGGCAAGGAGATATGGACATTTATTTGTTATTCGTCATTGCAATATTTTTTTTCCCGATTCTGTTTTCATGTAAATTTTATTTAAACTACTAAAATAGATAACAAAATTTTGTGTATCGAAAATAATGGAAGTACTAAATGGAAGTAGTTAAAATTCATTCTGTAAGGCTGGTTTTCCGTTACATTATAGAATATAGTAAATACTATTTGTTACTTACCAGGACTATACAGCGTGGAGAAAACAATACGACATTAAATGAAAATACAGGCAACAACAGTTCATAGGAATACTTTGTCATTATCAAATAAATCCTGACAACGAAATTAAAAAAAAAATTTTCGAACATACTAAATAGCATAAAAATGGTAATGAAATAAAACATCATTTGTAGTTATCAGGTCACTAACCTGTGAGTACTAAGATAGAAGCGGCAACAGCGCGGTGCGAGTAGGTACCTACGTTACCGATGCGTCGTATTGTTTTGGCGCCATTCATGCTGAACAAAACAATCACACCAAATAAACACAGTTCTCGAGATTTTTTTATGAAATTATTAATAACACTCACTTGGTTAAATCACTTAGTTTCATATTAAATTTTTAGATTTTCAATATGTCCGCCATGGACTCGAACACATAAATGACATCGTCTTATAATGTTATTTCTCACTCTTGATAAAAGGTTGCCATTATTGGCCATATTCTTTAATTTGTCAAAAGATCTGATTATTCTGTTTTTAAATCATCTACAGAATCAACTTCTGTAGAATAAACATCATTTTTAACAAATCCCCACAAGAAAAAATCTAATGGCGTGAGGTCCGGTGACCTTGCAGGCCATCGCGATGGTCCAGGACGGCCAATCCACTGCTGTCCAAACATTTGAGACAAACGCTCTCTGGCAGACACCACTGAATGAGCAGGTGCTCCATCCAATTGGTACCACATTCGGCTATACACGTCCAACGAGAGCTCGTCCGTGTACTCCGTGACGGATCCATTTAAAAGCTCTAGAAATTTTTGGGCATTTAAATTACCATCAATAAAAACTGGCCCAATTATGGTATCTTTATGTATGCCAGCCCACACATTAACAGAAAATCGGTACTGGTGCGAAGTCTCCCGAGTTAAACATGGATTGATATCACACCAGTGACGAAGATTTTGTCGATTCCATAAACCATTTCTTGTAAATGTACTTTCGTCAGTCCACATCACATTGTACAGGAAGTCGGGGTTATCTGAATTTTTTCTTAAAATCCAATCGCAGAAAGCCTCTCTTACAGGCTTATCCCTGGTTAACAAAGCCTGCACTTTTCTATACTTGAAAGGTATCAGTTTCTCACGTTTTAAAACTTGATAAATAATTTTATGATTTACACGAAAATGGCGACCTGCCCTAAGCAGGCTAGATGTTGGGTTGCGTGGAAAATAATTTAAAATTTGTTCATCAAGGTTATGTCTTCGTGGAGGAGCAGTATCTGAATGTGGGATTAACGGTTGATTCTCCCGTATTCTCTGGACAGCTTGAACAATAGTGCGGCTATTAGTAGGACACATACGGGTGTTTCCATACCTTTCTCTGTATGTCCGCAGTGCTAAAGCTGCGTTTCAGCGAGATTCCCCATAAATTAAAATCATATCGGTATACTCCGAAGCTGTATAATTGTAATGAGACATTATATTAATAACACAAACGAGCGTCTAAATTCACACAATTCACATAAATATATTACTAAGTACCTATTCTAAATATCGTGTCCTTATCACCATAAAACAAAGCGTCCTATTTAACACAGTTAATACCTTTTTACAAACATAAACAATGGCGGCACTTTGCTTTGCGCCGACCGATACTACAAAGGCGGCAAAATTGAAACGCGTGCGCTTAACTATTAGCAATAACACTTGCAACGTCACAGGATCTCGGTGACACACTGACCCACTGACCTACTTAAATAAATAGGCGCAGGATTCGACAAGAAAGTGAAATAAAAACAAAGGAACCTAGATTGGTCCCTTTTGCACATACTCAATTTTGGATTGTTAGAAACGTGCGTAATTGAAAGAATACATTATTTCCGCAGGTTTTCTACTATTCTGACGTGCTTTATGACTCTTATCGCTACGACATAAAGTTTATAATGCAAAAATTTACATCTGCAAATAAAATGTATGAACTAATTTAAGTGCAAATGTTCTTGTCTCTTAAAGAGGCGAGCTGGCAACATGTGATTTATCTTTACCGATGCGGCGGTCCTTAACCTGTCTGTGATAACTTAGTAACAAGTACAGCATGTGGAAAATGTTAAAAATGAAAATTAATTTCCTGTGACTTAACCACTGGATATATTTGAATGAATTTTTTTATGCGGACTGGGACCGATATTAGGAACACGAAGTTTAATTTAATGTCGTATTGTCATCTCCACTTCGTATATACAGGACAATGGACATAAAAAAAATTGTTTTCATGGTTTAACCGACACTCTCGAAATTTACAAATTTCGCAAGTTTTAATTCATTTCAAAATAACAAATTCAATTGAAATATAAGTGTTTATAAGTGAAATAGTGTCTATTGTTGTAAGATTTTGTTGCATAACAATAAAGTGTATGTGTATTAATTAGTATTCATGTGAACAAACACAGGCAAAAATCGCTCCACAATCGAGTATTTTATGAAAATTTCAAACCTTTTAACTAAATCACATTGTTTTGACATTCAAACTCTCCCACTAAATGACTACAGACTAGGAGAACTTCACGTTAAAATGACCTGACTTTCCGGAAATGAGAAACCGCAAGGAGAGAGTGAGAAAGCAATATCCACCATTATATTCTGCACAAATTTTTGTTTTTTCTTTTCTGCTAGAGTGAACGATAACTTAGTCCCAGATTTAGATAATGAAGAATTTATATATTATGTCACTTAATTACGGGAACACGCTTCTAAACATTTAGTCTAGTGCAATCTATCAGAAAAAGAGATTTGATAAAAGTCGAATCAAGGCAAACAAAAAAAAATATAAAATTGGTGACTTAGTTCTAATAAAAATACAAAGTTAAAGTAACGATGGACAAAACATAAAATTGATACCAAGTTTCGAAGGTCCTTTTTAGATTAAAAAAGGTCCTAGAACACGATATGTATAAAGTATTAGATTTAAAAGGTAGTCAACGAAGTTCTTAAATGTATAGTGGCATAGCTACTGCGGCAAATATAAAGCCATGGATTAATATCGCGGTATTTGGAACAAATACTTAAATCTACCAAAGGTTTTTTTAAAAAAAAACATGAACTACATCCGTGTTGGCAAGGTAAAATTTGGTCTCATTTATGCAAAAGTCCAGATTAGCATTAAATTATACTTTCTACAAAAATATTAATACATTTTATGACTAAAAGAAAAAAAAATGTATTAAATTGTAATTGTGATAAATGGGCGAGCCTTGATATAATACTTTATCGAATCCAATGTTGCATATATTAATTAGTTTAGAGAGGCAATCTCGAAAATAAAAATCAAGACGAACTTGGTTCGCCTAAGTGTACTTATATGTCTTTAGGTGCAAGTGGTCTTATAATTGGTTAAACGAACTTGGAACGTTTAAGTGAACGAAATGTCTTTAAACGCAAGTGGTTTTACCAACCCTATTCACCTAAGTGTGCTTATATGTCTTTAGGAGCAAGTGGTAATACTGTTGGTTAAAACTTGATAAAACACTTGGTCTAAACGAATATTGCATATATTAATTAGTTTAGAGAGGCAATCTCGAAAATAAAAATCAAGACGAACTTGGTTCGCCCAAGTGTACTTATATGTCTTTAGGTGCAAGTGGTCTTACGGTTGGTTAAACGAACTTACCGACCTTAGTAAATTTTTCGGTTGTCCAAGTGAAGTAGTTACTCTTTGGATAACAGGTCAAAGCGAAATTTAGAATTGCCTCTGAACTTAAAGCTTGCAATATTTTTTTCGGCGGTTTGATTATTTTAACAGGCTTTACACGGTGTTTCTCCAGCATTTTATCCAGTCTCGTGTAGCACCTGGGGCAGGCACCTTGCAGAATGGCCGTTTTGGCAACGCTACGTTTTATTTAGTCAACTCAACCAATGAGAAACGTCGCTATCACCTTACTTACTTTGTGCTACTCAATTGACTTAATTATACCTAAATAGGGAAAAGTAATTAAACGAAAGAAAGAATATTTGTTTACTTTTCGCGAGTACGCTTTTTTAAATTGTGGCGTGCAAATATGTTTATTTTTTATATAACTTAACTCTTTATATTTATTACAAGATTCATTCTCATTACAAAAAAAAATTATCAGATTACATTCAAAACACTTTCTTTACTTTTAAGTGAGCACTTTAAGGAATTTGATATTTTCAGTGGCAATGGTATACATTCTTATCTTGTCCAAATATTCTTTACTGGGAACGTAAAATAAAATATCGACAATTGTAATAGTACAGTAAAAATAGTAAAAATTGAACACTAAATATGGATTCTTGGCAAACATGAGAAGTGTCATGACGTCATTTTAAATCGACGCCAAAATGAGCATAGATAAAAATGTCGTTATCTCTTTCGGCGGACATAATATCAACATTTATTAAAAGAGGCAAAGAGATGTTGTTAAGTTATATGTCGATTCCAACGGTATTTATACAATTAAATTTGTTATAGAACATTGTTGCACTTCTTTATATATTCCTATTTGTATGAGCCAACGACAAGCATTGGCGCGATAGCGCCACACTTGACATTTGGCGGAAGGAAGCTGGAAGGGACTGTATGGGACTGGCATTCTCAGACACAATTTCGAAGTGATCGGACCTCTTTTGAGCAGTTATTTAACGTGCATTAATTGTTTAAATTTAAATGTGGGATTGAAAGAAAGTGTTGGTGTTAAAATGCGAAAGGGCATGCTCCGCTGGTTCGGTCATGTGGAAAGAATGACAGATGAAAGATTGACAAAGCAGATATACAATGCGAATGTGGATGGATGTAGGTACCCGGGGAGACCAAGGCTGACATTTCACGATCAGATCAATCGGATATTATCCGAGGGTGGTGTCAAGAGTCTCCGAAACCGGCGTGTTTGTATGAAAAGGGTTATGAATGTGAAGGAAGCAAGACAGGTTTGTCAGGATCGTGAGGTCTGGCACTCGATACTCTCTGCCTACCCCGTAAGGGACTTGGCGTGAAGATATGTATATGTATGTAAATTTAAATGTAGCTGTAAGTTGAGTAAATTATAGTTTTAATTCAAATAGTTTTACTGGGTAGTTTACATTAATACATTTAAAAATATTGTAATGAAATTGTTTTTACCTAGTGTGTCACCTACCTTAATATCTACATTGAGCTATGACAGAGCAGCGCTTCCTAACACAAATGCTATGTTGCATTTAAAAGGAAACGCTACCCTCTATTAAAAATGTTAATGTAATGTTAGTATTGAACAAGTATTTTTTTTTTATTTTGATGACCCATTAGGTAACATTCTGCCAGTTAAGTTCATAATGCTATAAATTTTCGCACTTCAACATGCTGTTATTCAAACATTTATGTTTTTGATTATTTGCAAGTAAATTAATGTTTATTCAGTGTTACCATTTAGTAGTTTAAGAAATTGAGACCAAGACATACCAAAAAAATCATATAAATTGGTACAAAGTTGTAATAATTAACGATCTTCAAAAACTTTACCCGGATTCATCCCTATTCACCCTTGAATCCGTATTCACCACATTTTACGGTACTTGTTTCTTAGATAAGTCACATCACTGATTGCCAGGCGGCACTATCGGAAAAAGATCGTGACTGGAAACGAATACTATTTCGCTTTGAAATGCTCAACCATTCTCTTTGGTGGTCCGAAAATAGGCTTGGGCGAAAAAAATCGACATATCAAAATATCGATATTTATTCAGCAAAAAAACTACATCAGTCAGCGATATTTTTTACCGCGATATATCAACTGTCGATATTTATTTTCGGGTATCAAAATCGATAAATTTTTAAAGCTCTAGGTACTGTCTACAGTAGAAGCGGCCTTGCTACTAATAAACCAGAAATTATCATGGAATACAACCGCACTAAAGGTGGCGTAGACGCCGTTGATCAAAAATGTTCTGTGTATTCGTGCAGCCGCCGGACGGTTCGTTGGCCACTGGCAGTGATGTTTCGGATTTTCGATATGTGTGGAACTAACGCTTTTGTCATATATCAGTCTCAAAAAGAAAGTGTAAAACTGACACGACTTAAGTTTTTGAAAAGCGTAGCTAGATCCCTAAATGAAACTAATTTGAAAACACGAATGTATAACTTGCGATTACCGAGAACTACCCGTTTTATAATATCAGAGATTATTCAAGAAGATCTTCCGAATGATGTAGATGAAACAAATGAAGATAAATTACCACGATAACAAAGGAAATATTGTTTCCTCTGCCCAAAAAAAATTAAAAGAAAGACTGCTTATATTTGCAATGCATGTGGCAAACCAATATGTTTGTCTTGCTCAAAAAAAGTTTGCAGGCAATGTGCTGTTCGTACAACTGACTGAACCATTGCACATTTTTGTATGTTATTTTTTTCTATCTGTTTATGTACTATTTGTCAAGAAGACTGTTATGTTTACTAAGTTTAATAAGTAAAAATGTGATTTTTTGTTTATTTTTTTAAGTTAAAGAGGTACAAACTGAAGATGTAAATTTTTATGTGATTTTCAAGGCTGAATGTAAAATTAAGGTTTAAAACTAAGGTTAACGTAAGTTCCTAATTCTTATGTTTATAATTAAAAGTTTATGAACCATGTTATAATGTCAAATAAAAAAGAAGTTGATTTCATAATCATAAGTATTTTTTTTCCTAACTTCATTTTGGAGTCCCTGGGTCTCCACCTTACATTCAACGTAAGTTTATGTCACCCTGCAAACCTAGGGTTAAAAATGAGTAAAAAGTGTTTTTTGTGTGATGAAAAAAACAAATTATTGACTTTAATGAACATTAATTTAAAACATGCTATTTAAAATTGGCTTTCCGTAAAGAACATTGTTTTAAGTATGGAGATATTGAATTAAGCAAAGAATCGGTGATTGTTGTAGGTTATCATTACACGTGTCATCGATTGAAAATTAATGACATCGCACAAGTTATGGATAATGGAGATAAAGAAGAGTTAGAATCTGATAATCAGTATTCAACTTCCGATGATTCTGATAATGAATAATAAAAATAACAATAAATGTTTGAATTTAATTTTTTTATGTATTTTTTATATTTCGTAATAAATGGTTTTAACAACATACATGTATTTTTTTTTTCTATATTGATTTTTTTTTTATTTTTATACTAAAATTTGAAAAGTAACACTTATTCTTTCCCGCTTTACGACATTTATTTAATTTAAAATAATAAATAACTTATTCATTGTTTAATTTTAAATAAAGAAGATTTTTTTTATTTTTAAATTTTACAATTTAACTTTAAAATGATAAAAATTTGATTATTGCATAGCTGTAAGTATGTATCGTGTGAAAAAATATCAGAATTGTGATCGAAATTAGTTATAATAAATTGGAGTTCAAAATTACTGATAAGTGTAAATAAATGCTGTCTCCGTCACTCACATGTGCACAAGCTCGGATATATTCTACGGTCATGTAGCGAGCAGCTGCTATGTTGTGTCCTGTTCTATCACACGGACCTCGGCCGCTCTACTTTCTCTGTCGCACCTATCAAGTGGTTAAAATTCTACAAGTTTTTAGCCTGGCAATAGTACTTTAAGTACGATTTTTCGCAGGCAAATATAGTATATTTCTGATTTTGAAATAAAATAATCTAAAATTTGAGATAACTTTCGATAAGTTATCAGATCGATGGAGTCACCTATTTTGACTTACCTGTTTACACCTGCTTGCCAGGTAGTTATACACTGAAATGAGTAGGCAAGCATACCGAGGCATATTCTGTGTATTAAAAACTATCAGTGAAATAAATTTCATTTGGTTATCAAGAGTATGAAGATGATGAAAAAAATCGATAAAAAGTTATTTAATTAAAAATAGCCATGAGCACTTTTCGATAGGCAAGCAAGTTTAGGCATATTTGTTTATAAAAAAATATTTAATAAAAAATACGTCTCATCTGGTTATCAGATCGGTGAAGGACGATGTCCCACGGGCTCTTCTACTATAACCGATTAAAACTTAATACACTCGAGTACACTGAAAGTCGAAAATTGTAATAAAAAAATACCTACTTTATTCATTTTTAAAAAAAGTTATTAGTTAAAAGTAACCTAATTAATATTTTCAATATTATTAGTTATCTTCATTCAAAATTAAATTAAAATACATTCAGCATATTCTGCATATTGTATGTGAACGAACATACAGAACATTAGTAACATACAAAAAGTACATATTTTATAAACGTAAATTACATAGGTAAAAACTCATTTATAACAACAGTAAAAAATACATTAAGTATGTAGAAATTGACTTAAGCGATAAAGAAGACATATTAAGTTTTTCATAATTAATAGAAGATTCCATTAAATTATTTTCGTCTTGCTATCGCCGCGTATCTACCTCGTGCCACCTAACCAACTGCATGTTGCACAGTGTATGTAGCAGAGAGCTAAACAGGTAATAGACGTACAGTCGTAGTGTGACAGAGACAGATACATAAACGTCGCTCAATTGTCAATAATTAATAATAAAATAATCATATTGCGTACTTTGGTTATCACTTGGTAAACAAACAGTTGCAGTTTTGACGTCAAAGACACTAGCGTTGAGTCACGAGTTATTTTTG
>NJDC01005542.1:2494-18314 GCA_002245475.1 Calephelis virginiensis
AGTTTTTTTTTAATTTAAATACCGAGCTTTTTTACATTCGTGTTTGGAAGGTAGTCGATAAGGTTACTTACACACTAGACTTAAGAGCGGAACGTCAAGTTGGCGGCGCACTGTAACATTTTTTACATTTACAAGGCTACGATATTCGAGCGCTGTTGGGTCTACACGTTACGTCAACCGCCGCGCGGCGAGTTCGTTATAAAATAAAATTGTAATCTTAAAGAAAATAAAAAAATACATCTAAAAATGTAGCTTGTATTTTCGTAAATTTGAAATAAAATCTGAAAAAGGATTAAAAATTAGATGTCATCGTGTTTTTTATAAAGTGTTGTGTTTTGAGCAATTAACAGCTATTTAGAAGGTTTATCGAACCATATTACACATTTTTCTCAGAACAAAACAAAGCTTAATTGATAGCTTAAAGTAGAATTGTAAATAGGTAATTTCGAATATCCTGGCCATAATTATGTAAAGCGTGTTACTAAGGTCAGAAAATTTGACTACATATTTGTATCATAAAAGTATTAAAAATATTTAATAAAAAAAAAATTAGTATGTTGTTCATACTGCAAAAGTTGTTGGTAAGTAATAAATACTATAAATTAGTCTTTAGCAAAATTAACGGTAACTTACCAATCGAAATTCCTTTTTAATAAATACTTTAAATATAAATTTATCCCAAGCACAGGGCAAGTGCTAAAATAAAAATACTTGAAATCAAGCAAACTTCATTACGTTTCAAATAAATAATAAGCTAAACAATATATTTCATAGCTGAAATAACATATATATCGATCCTCTCTGCCTATCCCACAAGGAACTCGACGTGAAGATCTATATACGTAAGCATCATAAATACCCAAAAACATAAAACAGCGTCTCCACATTGTGTTTGCATTTGTTGTTCTATATTCCGTCTATCACTGTGAAATGTTATAAGTCTCGAGCGCTTTTGAGAATACAATAACCGTTGATAAAAGTATACAATGTAATTAAGTACATCGATTAATTTGACTGTATGATTGAATCTACTCTTTTTATAGATAGGATACTCCGGCGTACCAAAACATAATATTAAATCAATTTTAGGTTTCTTTTTCTTTATAATAAAAATTAGTCCACGATATTTGTACCTATTTAGCCTATTATGACAAAACAGGCTTGCTGTTTAAATTTTATAATATTTCAAATGTAATTCAGGATAACGAATGGAACCGAAACAAAATCCTTAGTTATTTTTTAATTTTAAAAAAATCGCTTCGTTGTTCTGCTACAACGTAACGGACAGTAATTTAAAAAATATATATGGCAAAAAATGTCTTACGTATGCTTACAAAATACGGTTACAGTTTCCTATACATGGTTACTTTGAAAGACTCGGCCATATTTAAACATAAGAGGTTAAAGCTTTAAATATGGTAATGCGTTATGAATGTTATTGTCAAATTGTAAAATTTACTTTTATAAACATTCATTTTAATTTTGACAACATTAAAATAGTCCGCAAAATACTTTACTTGTTATTACGCTATGGCGTATCTAATTCGAGTCACGATGTCACCAACTTTTGTATGCGACTGTGGTCGGTAGTAACCAGTTTTATGCTTTGTGTTTTGCGTCTGATAAAAGTTATAAATTGATTTTTTTTTATTTTTAGTTTTTTCATAGATCGAAGGTGTCATCGATTCCAAACCGTTTTTCAAAATAATGCTGGTGCCTTAATGTAACCCTGTATATAAAGTGACATTTAAAGTACCAGCCAAACTTTGAGAAACGATCCGGAATCATAAAATAATCATAAAATCATAAAACTGGTTCCCACCGATCGCAGTCGAATCCGCAGGCTGATGACGTCATGACTCGTACTAGGTGCAGCATTTTTGCGGACTATTTGAAACTAATGTTTATAAAACTAAATATTACAATTTGGCAATAATATTCATAACGCATTACCATATTTAAAGATATTACCATATTTAAACTTTACTCCCTTATATTAAAAGGTGGCAGGTCCTTTCAAATCTCCTTTAAAATTAAAAGTACCAAACTTAAATGTAACTGAAAAACGCCCAAACGGATTCGTTTAACGTTGAGTCATATATCTCAATGTTTATAGAACTTTAAAAGATAGGTTAAAAAGACAATGTAAATCAAACGAAAAACAAAACAAAATTTTAAGATAAACAGAAAAATCAACATTTTATTTTTTCAACCAAACTGTTAGTAAGAGTCATGTTCGCCGGTACATCTAGTGTAATTAAATATTTAATACTAACATTTACTTATACTAAATATTTATAAGATCTTAATAAATGCCGAAGTGTTGTTAATGACTTCGCTACGTACAAGTTTTTAAAAGTGTAAACTTGGCGCTCGCTAAACCAATGCAAGGGGCAATTAAGATACTCGACTTCAGAACACTGTAATTCAATATTTACTCGATATTTATAATAAATTAAATATACATTACATTCCTGTTTTTAATTTGCTAGCCTGGACTTGCAATAATTACCACTTCTTTTACTTAAATTACACTTTAAAATTATCGCCTCTATGGTCTAGCGGTCCGGCGTCAGACTTGACTTCTTCATGTCCTGGGTTCGATCAACAGGTCGGGCAACGAAAAAAATTATGAAATGTATGTTTTCAAGTTTCTAATAAAAATAACGTTGCTCGGGATTGGGCATGTGCCTGGTTGGCAATAGGCTACCTCCTATCACATTGTAGGACTTAGTGTCTTCGGCTAGTCACGGGTGCCCTGATTGTAGGCGTAATAAGCATAGTTAGCCTACCAGTTTCGCTTATTACGCCATCATATTGTTATAAAATTTACGTAGAGCAGTATAAGTGTTTTTTTTAAATTTACTCACTGTATATTTCTATCAAGAGTTAACTATGAAGTGTATAAATTATAAATTAAACTTAACGTATTTTTTTTTAATTCAAATTTTGTGAAAGTAATCACCACATTTAATTAAAATGTAATAGCTGATAAGTTGCTAATCGTTTTTGGGAAGCTTAAATATACAAAACCGAAACCAATGTACAAACTCTTTATTAACGTATTAGTATTATTATAATATAATGACTTTATTATGGTATTTGAAAATTCAAGTAGAAATCAGTTGTGAATGAAACTCCAGTTAGAGCTCGACTGATTTTAAGTGTTCTTATTTAATAAGTACCCTCTACATCCATTTTATACACACATCAGTCTTATACACAGCAGAAATTAAATCAAATTTTACATTTTAATATCTCCATTTTAATTTTATTTTAACTTTATAGATGCGGTATACATTATGACGGAAAACCATAATATTTTTCATTCAACCCACTCCTTAACCCATGGATACCGGGGCGTTTTAACAACGTTAACCGGTCCATTTCTCAATTTTCACCGGTACAATAGACCCTTCTATTTTAAGATGGAAACACAAAAGATACAGCTAATCGTTCGACTCGACCGCCTGAGGCATTTCCCGGTAAGTCAGATACGCCTTCATATCTATTTTATTGGTTTACAGAGTTAAAAGTTTAATATCATGATTTCATTAAAGTTATACTTTTGAATTATATTACGATATTATTAAAATTTCTTAGATTTTTAATAAAAAATAATAACTATATATTTTTGAACATATCACAAATTTATCTATCCTACTACTATTGCTTCATAAGGTGGGTCAATTTAATAGATCACATTTGACACTTCAACCAAATTCGACACCATGATTTTGTAATAATATTATGTCTTTGTATAAAACTAGTATATACCTTAGCTTAACCTTTTAATTTGAAAATATAATATTTGTAATACATAATTCCAACATTACGTAATTTTACGATTTGTTTTGGCAGTCGTTTACTAAGATTGGCTTGTGTCTAATGAGATCTATTAAATTGACCTAACTTTAAAACTAAAACTACATTGTGTTATGTTAGTTAGTAAAATACCCTAAAAAATACCTAGAAACACATTATACGTACCAAAATGAATAAATGTATTAAATGTCCAGCCCCAAAAATAAATTTAATTGTGTCCACCACACAAATGTCAACCCCTGTCGGGAATCGAAGTCGAGTCTTACAGATGATCGATAGAGTATCAAATGTGTAACTAGGCTGTAATTTTAACTAGATTTTGGATTTTAGTGACGACGTCCAAAGATTGATACCATTGCTTTACTTGTTCCTATCGCCAAAACTTCAGCAGTCGCTACTGTCGTGTTTCGTTGTGGAGAGAAGTATAGCCTGTTAACTTGCATACGACACCTAATAACCCCGGCGTATTTGATAAATCACTTTTAATTGTATGTAAAGATACATTTTTTGTACCTTTTGTGCTTAAGCATGTTTTAACCGTGGTGCCGGTGGATTAATATTTGACGAGGTTAAAACACAAATAAGAGGTGAAAAACGCTAAAATTAATTCATGATGTTGATTAAAATGGGTCATTGTTAACAGTTGAAGTTCGACGACTTAGTGGTCATTACCAACAGATAGAAATTTCAGGAGTACGCTCTCAAAGTACATTGCCCCCTGAATTGCAGCCGTACTTTTAGTCAAACAAATATATAGTATAAGTAATTATAAAGTGATTCAATTCTGTAAAATTGTAGAAACTTTTCGATTGTCGCCTGCCATTGTGGTTGCATCCGTTTCCTTCTGGCGTTATATTAAATTTTATTATCGCTCTGGACTAAGTAATGGGAATATCGTGTAAGGAGCGACCGTCCGGAGCCTTGGGGCGTTAGGGGAGGGGTGGGGGGAGAGTGATTAAAATTTCGGCTACCGTTGATGACACAACAGTACTGCGGAGTGGAAGGATTAATAGAGGTTTTATGAGTGGATTACATTACTTTGTGCTACTATGGACAAGTAAATACCGAGATTTTGTTTGTTGGGACATAATGTAATCATAAATTATACTTTGAGTTATAACTTATTTATTAATAGATGTAGTGTTCATTTTGTTTATGGCTAGCATTTACTTGTTTGCATCCCGCTTGTGCTGCATAAAGATAATCATTGGAAGTAATCTGAAAAGTATGTTAGTTATACTTTCATACACAACAAATATTAGGTATTAAAGTATGTAAGGCTTTTAAAACTTAATAAAAGTAAACATATCAAAATAATCAAAAGTTTCTTACAAACTTTCACCTCCAATGTGGATCCCTTAGGACTAAAAGTTTTTGAAAATGTTGGAAATTACTTGGTATGTGGTAAAGTTTATTAAAAAGTATTTATAAAATAATAGCTTTTACTAGCAGCTTTGCTTGCATTTATGTTTTGAAAAAGTAACCATCCCATGTTACATTTAATATCTTCAAGAATATGTGTGTAAGGTTTCGCGTAAAAGTGTAATAAACAACTTACATTCGCATTATAAAATTAGTAGAAATGTGTATTAATTTTAAAAATATGAAACCAAGTACCACTCACAATCTAGTAAGTAGGTAGGTAGGTAGGATGGAGGCAAATTAAAAACATTAAAAGCATGTTTGATAACAGGTATCTCATAAAAATGGTATCTAATAAATATGCACTAGGTGTACTTGTAATATATCAATAAAAAAAATGGTTTAAAAAAATGTTCTTTTTTCGAAAATATCATTTTATTTTTTGTCATCTTATGTTTCCTTAAAAAAGAATAAAAGATTTCAAGCAAATTTGTGTCCCTATAAGATGAATTTTTGAAAGTCCCTTTTAGTGTTAACTTTCACTTTAGAACACTTGGTCTACATTTACATGTATAGTTATTATAGGTAGGTCACTCACAATTACTTCTTATTTTGTCCCTTATGAGTTGGTGCACTTGAGTGTACGATAATACTCAAGTTTCATAAAAAGATAGAATTTAAAAGGAAATAGTGATTGCTATTTGCTGCTGCCTTAATGGAATTAAAATACCATAAAAAGTAATACCCAACTGAAAAGCAGTTGAGGACATTATCGAAAGCAAAAAACTATTATGTATTCGAAGCGAGTAAAAGAAAGCGAAGTTTTGACTATAAAAAGCGCTAAGAGGCTTTTAAAAAGAGATAGAGCTCGGAGTAACGCATTTGTCGCCAAGATGAATGAGACAAGTTCCCTCATAAACGTATAAACACTACAAATGGTTATCAATTTCCCAAACTGCTATTCAATCAGATTTTATTGTTACGATCGATATTGCGATAATGATACGTAATGGATTTAACTTAACCTGGGTTTAGTCAGGTCTTCTAAACATAACATGTAATAAGTAAGAATTATAAAAAGCTTTTTCAGTGACAAAATTAATGTCATATTTTGTTAAATAAGCAAGCTGAATTTTAGAAGAAAAGAAATATATGTGACATGTAACCACCCGATGTGGCAATAGTACGTTGCGGTTTGCCACTGTAAGCATATAAGTTGCACGAATACGTTAACTCTACGTCTTAAACTGGAACTCGATAGTCATGACCACTGGCATCATGGGGACTCTAGCTAGAACTCTCTCACCTTGCCAAAGATAGATTATTTTGAAGTTATCGGCCTTTGACGTTTTTTTCTCTTAGCTTTTTAAAAGAACTTCCTTATTTTAAAAAATTATGTTATCAAATTGAATTTTAAAAACAAATTATTAAATAAAATAACCGTTTGTTTTGCTAACCTTGTTAAATTATTAATATTTTATAAAATATTAATTTATAAAAATTCTAAAAAGTCAAATTTAGCAGTTTAAATTTTAAATATTACCAAAAGATTTTTGAAATTTAAAACTTGTACATTTTGTCCTCGCCGCTTTAGACTTAAAAGACATTTAATTACTTATTTTTAAACAATCTAAAAACTCAAGGAAAATTTCTTTAATTACTATCTTTTAAGAAGTTACTCAGCGCATTTAATTATTTCCCAATAAATCTTAAACGCGCCAGTTGCCGCGTTGATCTTTCAAGTGTGAAGGTTTATTTAAGAGCAGCAATATTTTTTCCTCCCCCGACTTGAAGCTCACTTCGTTATATTTATTAAAACATCGTCCGAGATTACAAAGAACACGATATTTTTTACACTAGAAGATGTGAAAACCAATTAAGGAGATAAAAGGAGAATCCTTCGAGGTGCCTGCATTAATTTATTTTTTGCGGGGATTATTTTAAAATTGCATTATATTCTTGTTAAGACGCCGCTCCCGGTTAATGATAGCACTACCTACCCCTTTCTTTTTAATTGCCCTGGGCTATTGCGAAATGAGTAATCCGAAGGTGCTCAACCGTTTTCTGAGATAAGGCGTTTTGCATGAAAAAATGTAAAATCTATTTTACTGTTTGAAATACTGTTTCTGAATCTTTATAACTATGTTTTTGTATGTGAGCAACTTTTCTATGTTTTAATTGGTAAAACTATATGCTTGTTGATGTTAAATCGCCTGATCTTTTCAGTGAATTACCGATTCTGTGAAAGGAGAACAAATAGGTATAGTTAAAGATCTTAATACGTTACGGGAATTAATAAAAAAAACTTTTTATTAACTTACAGCAACTAAACAATAACTTATTTTTCTTTGTTAAAATAATAAATTTGTTTTTACCTAATTTCGAATTTGCTATTAAACAAATCTCACGCACAACCAAATAAATTACCGATACCTACGATATTATGACATAAACCGCTCTATCTAGAAATGAAAGCATGATATAAGTGTTTGTCAGAAGTACCCACGATTACAAGAAAAACAACTTCCTATTGAAAACACGCATTCATAAATTACCCCCTAATGCTTTAATAATAAGATACAGATCACTCGAAATTGTGTTTCTATTCTTTAGCTTGGCTCCACAATTTGTAAAAGACTTTACGGGGCTTGGAATAAGGGTGGAGGTTATATGAGGGTACAATTTACGCAGTTTGGGTGTTATTAGTCATCGGTGGTGGTGCGATATGGTCGTACCAGTCGCGAAGAGCGCGCACGCATACTGTCAACACTACCTAATGAACGGCAGTTACACAACGCACGTGATCTTAAATGTCACTACTTCCTGGTGTAATTTTATTGTGATTTGTGTAAAATTTGATGTAAGTAGAGTTTTTTGGCTGTAGAATTAATGTACACCATAAATATTTATACGATTAGAGCTGTATCCGCGCCAATGTGAATGTCGATTCGTGGGACTTCAGGAATAAAACTAAAATATGACTTTAAGACTTTTATAGTTGCGTATTTTGTAAAAAAAATGAATGTAAATTATGTACTTGAATTATGTACTTACTACCCAACTAGCAATTTTCTCTTAGGAAAATGCTTATTTAAGAACTAAAGTCTTATAGCAGACCTATATGTGTCTTGACTATGACAATACATCTTAAAAAAGCATAACTCAAGGCAATTTATACTAAAAAGACAATTACTCTCAATACACATTCTTATAGAGACGTATAAGGAATCGTTGTAAGACATTTATAAGACTGCTATCTTACAAATGCATTTACCAAGAACAATTGCCCTTGCACTTAAAAAAGCATCTTAGTAGTGTATTCATTCTTATTAAAATCTGTAGTAAGTGTGGTCTAGCGGTCCGGGTGTTGGACTTGACTGCATGAGGAGGACAAAAAGAAAATTTGGGTTTTCCAATTTTCTAATTAAAAAAAAATGTTGGTCGGGATTGGAAATGTGCCCGGTTGGCGATAGGCTTGCCACCTATCACATTGTGGGACTTAGTGTCTTCGGCTAGTCGTGGTTGCCTTGGTTGTACCCCTGCCTACCTCTTCGGGGATATAGGCGTGAAGATACTTTTTTTTTAGTAAGTGTTTTATTAGATTTGTATCCTTACTAAACTCTTGCATACAACTGCTATAAGGCTAAAAAGTAGTAAGTTTGAATGGTATTTTCCAAGTCAACTTTAAGAATAGAAGTATAATTGTAAAGCCCTATTAGAATATTTTGTCTTGTA
The DNA here is from genome assembly GCA_002245475.1 of Calephelis virginiensis. Taxonomy (NCBI): domain Eukaryota; kingdom Metazoa; phylum Arthropoda; class Insecta; order Lepidoptera; family Riodinidae; genus Calephelis; species Calephelis virginiensis. The sequence goes on from NJDC01005542.1 coordinate 11,417, forward strand.
AAATACTTATGGATAGATTTGCTGTTAAATAATAGCGGAAAAATGTTTGCAATAAATAACATGGAATTTGAGTAGTGGAAAAAAAATAAGAGATGTAAAGCGTATACGAAAAAAGTTCACAAAAAATTAACAGACTCAATAAAGAAACCAAAGTTACTACAGTAAAGTGACACTAGTACTCCAGGAAATGATGCCTGTAAATTATTTGATGGTTCCGTACAGAAACAAAAAAAAAGTATTTCTGAAAATTAACCTTTACTGTCAGATACTAGTTTTAAATCGGATAACGATGAACGTTTTAAAACAGATAAAACAGATTACAAAAAAATAATATAATTTTGTGAATATTCAATTTTTATTTACATAATTCACATTCACCGGAAGGACAGTAGTCTTAAGTTGCGAATTCGTGGCAGTTTCGGCACCAGAAAAATTAGGCGTGCAATATTTTTTTACGTTGCTTTGAACATGTGCTATACCAAGGGCGGTTAAACAAAGAATGTCTCATATCACAAATAGGTATTTGTTAAATATTTAATCAGATCAGAGGCTTTCTTCTTTTATTACCGCTCACAGAAAGTATTTCCTGTCTTCACCTTGGGTAGGGAGTAGTATCTATTTCCCGCGCGGAGTTACACGGCCACGATAGTCTAAGAACTCACGGAACGGTTTTTACCCATGTCCGCAGCGCTTTTGGGCGCGCGGCTTCGAAATAATGTAGAATTATATCCAAAAAGTAAGAGCACATTTTACGATGCGTTTTCAACCCGCAGTGCCCGCGGTCGTTTGCAGTTCCCGCGACAGCGGTCGCCCGCCCGTAGGATCGTACCAGTTTTTTAGCGATGATTTCAACAACGACGGCTTTGTGACCGCACAAATTACCGTTCTCGTGAGTTCTGAAATAAAACTGCAGTTCCGAGATCGCTGCGGGTGCAAGTAAAACCCGCTCCTTGAGTTCTTAGTCTTACGAGTATCTTTGTCCAGGTGTAACAAAAAAAATACTTCAAAACTCACATAATAATACTCAGCTATATATTAAATATACCTAACTACACGTGAACATGTATATAGGTTTACTTAGGAATTTAGCTCACCTCACCTCATCAAACTATACCTACCAAAAGATATAATTTGTATGAAGGTTTTGAAAAAGAAGTAAAGGAACCCTAAACTTATTAAATGGCTTACATGTAGCCTTACCATTACCTTATTCAAGTCATCAATAGGACCAAAGGGTTTAAAGTTAACAGAGGGAGTGCGCTTTTTTAGCTTATCTTAAAAGATTTTTAATTTTTGCAAAAAAAAAATGTTGATACGAATTTACTAATTCCATTAAAAAGTTTGCCCGAGAAAATAAAATAATTTATTTTATAAATCATTCGAAGAAATGTAATTCGCATTTTGCTTTAGTTTATAAAAACATAATAATTCGTATCTAGTAAATGCATAAATCTGTACGGAAACTTGTAAATATCAATAAAAGTATAATAATAAATTTTATGACTTTGTCTTTTTTTTATAACAGCAGCGCTTGTTGATTCAGTTTCCTTTCGACCGAAAATACTCTGATAATGAAATTCCAGAGAGCAATACAAGGGCAAATCCAGAGTGTAACACCTAAAGAAGTAGCCGTGAGAGCGCTGCAAATCTAATTGTTCCTAAAAAGACAGTTGAAAGAGCGCTCTAAGTCTAATTTTTCTTTAATCAAAACCATTATAAGACCGTTGTAAGTTATGTTGGTATTACAACGGCAATAAAAAGATCATTGTCAGTGTTAAGTTACTCCTAATAAGAGCGTTGTAAGGTAACTATAAGTAACAATTCTCTTATAATATGCGCCTAAATCGACACTCACAGCGGTTTGTAAGGATGTCATAAGAGTAAAAATTTTTACTCTTAGGACATCTGTAAGATTAAATTTTGCTAGTTGGGTAATTAGTAAGTTTTCAATTCATTCTTTTATTGTTTGATGCCCTATAACTTTCACCATTATATATCAATGTCAATGTCAATAAATATCAATAAAATCAATTTAAAAAGAGTTTGTTTATTTTAGTTTACAATTGTGTTTTTTGTAAAAACAATTGTGAAAACAAACAGATAATTTAATTTTGTTTTTAAGAATTTTTGTTTGACCACAAAAAGTTATAGGAGGCAGAGCTAAACAAAAATGCGGCAAAAAAATTTAGTCGCGTTTTAGACTGTGGTTCGTATCTGTCTTATATGTACCTACTGCTAGATATTTTACTGCCATATAGCTTAGGTCCATTTAATGAATTTATGAAATCGAGTATTTAGTAGAAACAATAGCGAAAATGTTCCTAAATATGAAAGCTCTACCGATTTGACTGACCATTGCGTTTATAATCTTTGTTGATACAAAAAAGTTTATTTCGAGAATCTAAGCTATGTACACTTTTGAGATTTTTTTATTAAAATTAATCTATTGGTGTACGTAAATTCTGCAGTGAGTCTACTCACACCATTGTAATGCTTGAACGCTGTTGACTTCATTTTGAACGAGCGTTCTTTATGCGATAATTGATACTTTCATCGTCGGTGCTTTAAATGAATAATGAAACTTTGAAACAGTTCAAACTGTTTTTCAAAATAAATTTTACTTAAGAATTAAAACGTATTTGTTTGGCTTTTCAAAAGCCATTATTTCATTAGTAACAAAGCGATAACACCTTCCGAAATAACAGTTACAAAGCCAAAGCAATTAAGAGAATTGTTAAGTTAAAGTTATAAAAAAACCCAAAAAAAAACTTTTTTTTTCTCCATTAGAAGTTCTACTGAGCATCTTCTTCGACATTACAATCTAGTCTATAGACTAATGAGTAATTCTAATTTCTCTTAATCTTCTAAGCTACAGTCTCTAAGTATAAGTCCATCAACTTTAACTTGAACTTAAAACACATTAAACATTTTGGCACTAGTACTATTTGAATCTACACAACACTATACTAGTTCATATGGCTTAGTCCGTTTCAGCCTTCTCGTTGTACCTGTGACATATCGAGGAGTTGGATTGCCTCGATGTTCACATGATGGAAGCCTATGGTGATGAGCTTCTGCACTTTTTTTTATAATGTCACTGACAAACTTCACTTTGAGGTCCCGATGGAGGTCATCATTTTTTATGTACCAGGGTGCATTTGCAATGACTCTAAGCACTTTGTTTTGAAACTCTTGTACATCCCCATAACTAAATACCATAAGTTCATATTGGTCTTAGGGATTGTTTATATATCAATCCTTTGTTTTGGATTGTTGATTTCGAATGTATTTCTGTAACGTATACCTAACTCTTCTCGTTTCTTTTTCACATGACCTTTCCAGCGCAGTTTTGTATCGAGGAGTGTTATACCCAGGTATTTAGCTGTGTTGGAGTATGGCACTATTTTCTCATTGACGTAAATTGGTATGTCTTTAACATTTTTGTTAGTAAAATTAATATGTGTAGACTTGGCTTCATTCAGTTTGATCCGCCACTTTTTTGTCCATGACAGGACTTTAGATACAGAAGTTTGCACTTTTTCTGTTGCTTCTTCTTGAGTACTTTCCACAGCAGTAATAGCCGTATGGACAGCAAAAGTTGCAATAGTGCTATTTTCTATTTCCGGTATATCACAAGTATAAAGTATAAACTAGATAGGTCCAAGAACACTTCCTTGAGGCACTCCAGCTTTAATTTTCTTAAGTCCAGAGTAGGCTTCTCCATGCCTTACTCTAAATGTTCTTTCTTCAATATACGACTACAAAATGATTGCTAATTGTATAGGAAGCATACGTCGTAGTTTGTAAATTAAGCCTTCATGCCAAAATTTATCAAATGCTTGCGCTACGTCCAATAAAACTGTCGAACAAACTTTTTTTTTCTTTTAACGACTTTTCAATCAAATCAATTCAATAATATTTGTGATTCTGTGAACTTTATCGATAGTAGAAAAGCCTTAACATAACAATAGGAACAAACCCAGTGCAAAGGACTAAATGATATATTTCTCCCATTTTGCAGTACGACACAAAACGGAATTTGTGTAGCGATTTTATAGAATTAACTAGACTTTTTAGAGTGCAGAAGAAGTGTATACGAGCGATAATATGTAGTGTCAATCAGTTACATTAATGTAAGCCACTTTTTAAGTCACTTAAAATATTTTCTATAAATTGTAAAGAAATAAAAAATTTCGCCCCAGACAGGATTTGAACCTGTAACCTTTCGTCTCAAGCCGACGAATGCTCTAACCAATTGAGCTACTGAGGATTCAAGTCCCGTGGCGAAATTTTTAATTCCTTTCTAACCCGTTAACGCGGGGTAGTTATGTCCTATAGATACACAATTCTGAGTACCCACCATATGAGTTCATCATTACAGATGAAATTCACATTTTAGAATGGCCATAACTTTTGTTTCTCGCAACGTATTTTTATTTTAGCTCTTGCCCTGTGCTTGGGATAACTTTTCTATAAATTTTAAAGAAAGAAAAAATTTCGCCCCAGACAGGATTTGAACCTGTAACCTTTCGTCTCAAGCCGACGAATGCTCTAACCAATTGAGCTACTAAGGATTCAAGTCAAGCGAATTTTTTTCTTTCTATAAAATTTATAGAAAATTTATCCCAAGCACAGGGCAAGTACTTAAAATATTACCTTTAACTCAACATTTTCCGCTCGTGTTGGTCGGGGCTCCTTTGCAGAATAGACCATCTGTCTTCCTGCTTGACAGCTCGTAAAAGGCGTGCATAGGCTTACCGTCACTAGTACCGTGACATCCAACTAGGTGGTAGAGTTTCGCAGCCACTCACCCGGATTGGCACCACCACCTTACCTATTCCTGCTGCCATAACGTCAGTGCTTGTCGTTGACGTGTTCCGGTTCGGAGGGTAAGGTAGCCGGTAAGCTTACTTTTGCTCAAGGTCTAACATTTCGGCCTTAGGTTGGCAACGCGCTATTAACGCCCTGGGCGGCGTGAATTTCTTACCATTGGGAAATCAGTGGGCTTGTTTGCCTTCCAGTCTCATACTCATCATTATCTCATGAATAGTTTATCTAATAGTATAATCTAATAATAGTTAAACTTAAAATCCGGGTTACTCCCGCCTCTGTGGTCTAGCGGTTCAGTTGTTGGACTTGACTGCATGAGGTCCCGGGTTCGAATCCCGTTTCGGGCAACAAAAAGAAAATTGGGTTTTTCCAATTTTCTAATTAAAAAAACGTTGTTCGTGATTGGATATGTGTCAGGTTGGCGATAGGCTTGCCACCTATCACATTGTGGGACTTACTGTCTTCGGCTAGTCGTGGGTACCCTGGTTGTGCCTCTGTCTACCTCTTCGGGGATATGGGCGTGAAGATACAGTACAGTAAAAAAAGTGTTGATGTTCACTATTTAAAGACAAGGAATACACATGAGCTAGCTGTATGTTGTATACTTCTATCACCTCTATAAATAAATATTTTTTTCTTGGATTAATTTATACGTTTCTACAATAATAATCTGCCTAGTGACAAGAGATTTGTCTTTACATATTTTTTTTTATTAAGACAAAGTTCTAAAAGATAAGGTATTATATATGAGATTCCTGAATATTTAGAAGACACACATGCTTAAAAATGATCTCTTCAATTCTCAATATTGCAGATAAATGCTAGATTTTTTCTCGACAATCCTCTATTTGTAATAATTTATTTTTTTACTGATTATAATAAAGTAGGAATCACCTGCAAAAAATCTAAGTTCGGTGGAAAACAAAAGTTAGTACAAATGCTAATTGCCGTTCTTATTTATGCGACTGCAGCCGCGCCCGTGTTCCGTGACACCGACTTTGGAACGACAAAATAAATTGTAGAAACTTAAAGTCTCGGTGATGCAGCCAGGTTGGACACTTCGTTACTAAAATATAATCCTACTAATATTATAAATGCGAAAGTTTGTATGTTATTCCTTTACGCAAAAGTGCTTGACCAATTTTCGTGACATTTTGCACATTTATAGAAGGTAACTTGGATTAACACATAGGATAGTTTTATCCTGAAAAAATGTTCCTGTACCGAAATAACAACGCTGTAGGCAACAGTTGGTTTAGTAATAAACCAACAGGTCCAGATTATTCTAGTGTATTTCAACGTACAGCGTAAGCATCTTTCCTGCTTTTGTTACGTTACTTATTTTGTAAAATTGGTTTACAGCTAGGAGATACGACTGTAAGACTGTAACTGAGAAACAAATAGTCTTATATTTGAATGAACATAAAACCAAAGTTTTTGAAAGAGATTTAGAAAGGACAGGTGTAATATTTTTAGAATATGATGTAGCGGTGAAAGAAGTAAATGAAATTGTTTATCTTGGTACTGTGTGTAGCAAACTAAATCAAACTTTTGCGTCACAGCGCTAGATTACCTCAGCATAATTCTATGCTTCTCCTAACACTACCATTATTAAGAACTATTAGTTTATTAATATGGACTAGAAATAAAATTACAGAAAGAATGGACCCCCGAGAAAAGCTGGCTTTGATGTTTAGCATATCAAATTCGAGCAACCATCAAAACCAACTTCTAGAGATCCTTCATTGAGGAAGTATTTTAGTAACGTACAAAGAATAGAATACCCAATAAGGTGAATGCTTCCGAAGTTGACTAAAGTGCCAGACCCTAACATATCTAGGGCCTTATCACAAAATTGGACGAAAAGATCCCCAGCAGATCGATTTCGACGAAACCTGTAGTGTCGATATCATTACACCCAAGATACGCTACCAGTCACTTATCAATACACGTTCTATAATCTTGCCCTTTTTTTTTTTGAATGACTAACTTGTTGCTAATCTTGCGATTTTTACAACTTCACTGAACTTTGTGGGCCGAGCAGAGTGCTCAGCCCGAGACATCATTA
>NJDC01005542.1:44636-62080 GCA_002245475.1 Calephelis virginiensis
AAAGAATGACAGATGAAAGATTGACAAAGCAGATATACGAGTACAATGCGAATGTGGATGGATATAGGTACCCGGGGAGACCAAGGCTGACATTTCACGATCAGGTCAATTGGATATTATCCGAGGGTGGTGTCAAGAGTCTCCGAAACCGGCATGTTTGTATGAAAAGTCTTATGAATGTGAAGGAAGCAAGAAAGGTTTGTCAGGATCGTGAGGTCTGGCACTCGATACTCTCTGGGACTTGGCGTGAAGATATGTATGTATGTATGTATTAAATAAAAATGACACGTCTCGAATACTAACGTAGGAAAACATCCATTGCAGTAATGGTCTAAGATCCGAACCTAAGTCGACCTTCACCGATCTGATAATAGAATAAAATGTATTTTATAATAAATGTATTTTATAATACAAAATATATTAAAAATGGGTTGCCAAAAAAAATCCTGGACAGAATATTTTAAATTATTTTTTAAAAAATGATTTTTCTTAAAATGTTGCAACATCATGATAATAAGAAAATATTATTCTGACGTAACAACGTAAGCGCTGTTTTATTGCGAACACATTGATAGAGGGTTGCCTGCAAAAAAGTCGGTCCTAATACAGGTTGCCGAATTTCAAAGATTTAAATTTCAACGCGTGTGGAAGTGAGAGACTGAGGGTTCCGAGATAAGTTACAGTGTAATAATAAAGGGCCCAACATGGCCGTGGTGTCTGGTGGGACGCTGAATATAAGAAAGAGCGCATGCGCGGTACGTACACTATGGAGGGTAGTCGCTACCCGCTAGTGGCTAATTACTTATTATATTGTATTGAAAACACGTGATAGTGTTAATGTGATGATAACGATAAAAGATCACAGATGGCACAATAACTATTCAGGAAACAAAGTAAAGTAAAGTAAGTGCATGCGCACTTTCTTATATTCTTGCAATGTCCTTTATTATTACACTGTAACTTATCTCGGAACTCTCTGTCACTCACTTGCATACGCGTTGAAATTTAAATCTTTAAAATTCGGCAACCTATATTAGGACCGACTTTTTTGCAGGCAACCCTGCATCAATGCGTTTGCAATAAAACAACACTTACGTTGATGTAAAATTTATTCTATTATTCAATCAGTGAAAGTAACTGATATCGACTTACCTGTTCAAATCCGGCAACTCAGTAGATTGTCCAGGTAAATAATAGGCAACCCAACATCTGCACATTCTATATGTTTTATATTTTACGTCAGAATAATATTTTCTTATTATCATGACGTTGCAACATTTCATGAAAAATCATTATTTAAAAAATGATTCAAAATATTCTATCCAGATTTTTTTTGACAAACCTATTTTTAATATATTCTGTGATATACTACATTTATTATAAAATACATTTTATTCTATTATCAGCTCGGTGAAAGTCAGCTTGGGTTCGGATCTTCTACTATAATTTAAAAACGACGTTTCATTAAAAGCAATTGAATAAATGGTTCGAGTCAAACTAGCTGAAAGCAAAGTTCGATACCGTTGTTCTATTTTTAAATTTATTCCAATATCCAACTTTTAAATGATTACTGTATGATATATTTGACTGCATTTTTTATAAAATCTACCTTCGTTTTAAATGTGTATGTGTGCTGTAGAATATGTTTAGTTGATGACACCTACTGGAAGTTGAGATTTGTCATGTGTTGACACTCTAATATAACAATTGCCACTTCAATGTAGGAGTTGATGATGAAATGTTGGATAAGCTATTTCAAACCGATGTTGTAAATCTATAAGATAGACTCGGTTTGAATGATTCTGTTATAATCGTAACGTTGTTGTACGAAAACTAAAGTTGGGTATGTCACAAAAAGTATGAGAGTAGGATAAATGCGCTCGAAATGAGTGCTCTACAGAAAATTTGTGATCTCTCTCTCTCTTTCTCTCTTGCAGGGATCGTGACATTTATCATTTCAACTACAGAACGCGCTACACTAGTGGAGTTAGACTACTTAGATACTTATGTCCGGATGAGTAGTGCTGCATTTGCTGGTCTTGCTGCCGTAACTTCGATGCTTGTCACTTTCGTGTTTCTGTACGAAGAGTATGTACTTACTGAGCAAGGGACATAATGTACATCTACATATTGATAAAGCTCGATAATCACCTTTAAAGTCTATAGACGTCGCCTATTTCTAACGGTTAGGGATTTGCTCTGCCTGTTCGCCTTCCAATTCCATACAACAATCTCGACTAACTTAAAAACAAATGACGATAATATCCCACCGCTCGGGACATAACTCAGTGGGTACTGGCTGCTCAGATTTATTGGCGCAATTGACAAAGTGGCAAATGGCCCATTAGAAATTAGGAGTTCCACGAGAGACGTCGCACGACGGAAAAATGTAGCGCAGTATTTTTCGGTGAACGCAAAATTGTTTGTAATAAATAATACACGGCTTCTGTGTACCGCTTACCAGATTATTTATGCTTATTTGATAGACCTTATTGTAATCTCAGCTCCAGTAACATGGGCTATATTTTGGGTTCAAATATATGTTACTCAATGCTATTTTTTTACTTTAGCCACTAGCGAGCTGGGCTCGCGACTTCGTCCGTGGGGAATTTAACAAAAATGTTATCTAGTTTGTTTTAGATTTTTTCTAAACTCAAAGTAGCCTAAGTACTCCTTATTATATCAGCTAGCTACCAGCGAAAGCCTCTTAATATCGTTCTTGCTTTTTCAGGCATAAGACGGAATAAACAGTTCGACAAAAAATGTAAAAAAATATATTGGTATATGTACCTACTGTATACGCATTCATATGCATGTAGTAAAAAGCGGTTATTTGATTATTGTAAACAGACTCTCCATTTTTTAGTTGTTGAGATGTAGATATATAGATAATAATTATGGAATGTACAGTATTTTTTTATATTACTAAATTGTCTGTATCAAAAGTGTTTTATTTTATTTTAAAAGTGCAAAATAACTTATATAAAGGTAGAAAGCACTTTTTTAAACTAAAGTTATCTCGTATTATTATTTTTTGTCAAACAATGACTTAAGTTTAACTTAAATATTTGTTAATGTCCATTGTATTCAAAACAATGTATGTTATTAACAAAAACCACATAAAGTTTTATAAGTATGTTAACAAAGGAATTTCCTATAATAATAGTGAAAATTATAGTAGTTAGTATTGTTTTAATACGAAAATAAATATATGAAAAATAAATTAGCATATTAGTTAAATTGTAGTATATGACTGTAATGTGTTCATAACAACCGGATGTTAGTTTTAGTGCTTAATAAATGAAGAGGTCCAAAAACTTATTTTGTTACTAATGAATGGTTTAGAAACTAAAAAGTTGATTTAGAGTTAAAAGTCGGTATTCGAACTCTGTTAGTAAAAAATACTGATATATGACAATTTATTTTTCAAGAAGGTGACGTACAATAATAGAAAAGTAATATTGTGACATTGCCACAACGAAAAGGCGATTCTATCTTGCATTTGAACTATATCAGTCATGTTAATAGTTAACATGTTAGTGAAATGAAGTTTATTATTTAAACACATTCTATATTGGCCTTATATTATCAGCTTTGGTAGTGAATAAATGAGCAAGTTCAATAAAGTTCGACCATCAACTGGCAGTAGTTGAATTATAGTCTACAATCTCAATCTATTATTAACTTATATCAGTGGTTTAGTGCCGATCTTTAAATTTTAATCAGTTATTATTTCTATTTTATTAAAAAATAAAGATAAAATAAACCAGCAATTTTCCCAAACTTTTTTTTTCAAATAAAATGAAATTCTTCGTTCTATAGCTAAGGATTTAATGATTCTGTCACAGTGCTAGACTTTTGTACTTGGAGAAAAGGTGTACGTTTTAAGTGCACGTTACTGTTACTAAAAAACTTTATTGTTTCAATTAGTATGCATCATGATAAATTTCATACATTGAATTTTCTTTTAATTGACTTTTAGTGATTTTAAGAGAATATACTTAGGCTGTCCATTAAAAAGACGCTTTAAAGTGATACCTATTGTTGGTTTCTAACACAACATCAAACTTGAAACAAATTAAGTTTGTTAATACTACCAAATACTGTAACAATATATTGAGTATGAATTGACTCGGCAAACGTTGTTCTGCCTTATGTTAAATTATCACTTAGGGCTATAAAATACATATTATATATACCCTACTAAAAATACACAATAACACATCATTTAATAATATAAAACAATCGTAAGGATCTGTTAAACAGTTTCAGGAGAGTATGTATGATAGTTAGGGAATTGCTTTAATTATCAGTATAGAAATTCAACATTCATTTAATTGATTTTATCCGAAAATAAAAATAAAAAGTATTGCGATATATAATCAGGCTACCTTAGCTCACAACTCGAACTGCGGCCTCGCTGTGACCTAGCTACAAGATATGCCTGTCGGCGGTCGTAACAAATCAATGTATGAAATACGATGACCACGTACAGTGGTTTGACTTTCCCTCCGCCCTACTGACGCGAGTTTAACATTTTTCATCCATTACAAAAAGCGCAGAACGCCGCAAAAGAAGTTTTCACTCCCACTAAAATATAAGAGTAGAACGTATGTAGTCCTCCTTTTTTCAAAGTCAGTTTAAAAAAATTAACTCACGAAAAAATTATGGGGTCAATACGAAGTAAGGAAAAACATTGCCTTGACTGACAGCGTAGGTTGTCTAGAGTATTTTCCCGAAAGTTAGTTTCTTATTTCTTATGCATTAATACTTTATAGCTGCCATATTAATAACAAACAAATTTCGTGTTAGTCCCATAGTTCATGCCAGTGTTGTGTGTAGGTAAGCACCGAGAAATGTTCATCATATATATTGAATACTCTCTGAGTGTTCAGGCATCCAGGTCTATACGGAAAGTGCACCCTCAATGTTTTTAGTAGATAGATTACGACATGTTTATTGTCATTGCGTAATAAAAATACGTCTAATGACTCGAGAACTCCGTGGATCAGAGCGGAATTGTCTCAGTATTTCATATACAGGTTAATAAAATTTTATGTACGATAGGTAACGTTTAGAGGAGTTTCACTTCCTAAATGCTGCCAATCGAGGAAAAATAGTCATATTTAAAAACAATTGTCATTCTTAGTATCTCAGAGTATACTTTAAAACAGAACAGTCTTTTTGTACGGCAATTGTATAGACAAATCAATCAAAATTTTAGCTTAGCTATTTTTTATATTTTTCGAAAAAAAAACCTATTCCACACTAATGTTACCCAATAAAAATGGTATTCCAAAGACCAAAAACTGTAGATAACAAATGAAAATGTGTTTTCTACCAACGAAGTCAAATATCACCAACATATTCAATTATGTAACAGAGAGCAACCTGCGGATTAGCCCACGAATAAAAATTCAGAATAAAAAAACAAACATCACTCTTCTCAAAGTCTTATTTTTGTCTACGCTACAATTCATTAAAATACATTTAGCCGCTGAGTTTTAAAGAGGTACGTACACATTCTTGCATTTATAATATTGATAGACACATAACTTATTGCTTTTGTAGGCAAACAACACAGAGTTATCAACAAGAGAGATATCTTCAAATGATCAAACAAATGTCAAGCCATTCAATCTAGTCATAGAATTGAAGCGACCCTAGAATACTCTAGAAGTGGAGTGAGTAAATAGTGCTACGAGTATAGCTTAGTATCTAAGCAAATTTCCCCAGTATCCTGAGATTTCCCGTAAAGTTTGACTGTAGTACGCGCCACAGCAGAGTCCCGCGGGACCAATACATCGGTATCCCGCCATTCGTTCTTACCGCGACATCACTTCGCTCACTCGTGCATATCGATAAAAAATAATTGCTAACTTTGCCCTGAAGTGCTTTTTTAAAATGTTTTGTTTTAAAATGAAAACTAAACTAAGTAACTGCGAGGGCACACAATTAAATGTGACTGTATTGTTTTTGTTTTTTTGTTGTGTCAGGAGAAGGTTCTTTTAAAGAGAAAAACCTAGAAAATAGCCTTGATAATGGCAAAAACAATACTTATTTTTTCCATATAAACTGTTAGTAGCAGGTAATGTCAAGCGATACAAAGTTTGCCGAGTCGGCTAGTTATATAAAAAATATGCCCAGGTATTCAATTAAATGTGTCAAAAACAAAAAAAAATCAAAATGGGTTTATTTTTATTGACAGTGCAATGTGGCAATGTGGATATAATTAAAAGAAGAGATATGTAATGGCCGTGATATAGTATCGCAATCCCTACTCCCTACTAATACTATACTATAACTATATATATATAATATTATAAATGCAAAAGTCACTCTGTCTGTCTGTTCCGCTTTCACGCCTAAACCAGTAAACCGATTTTGATGAAATTTGGTACAAAGTTAGAATAGACCCTGAGAAACAACATAGGCTACTTTTAATTGCAAAAAAACAGGAGAGAATGGGTAAAAAGAGGGGATGAATGTTCATACGGAAATTCGTCATTTTTAAAGCTGTAACAGTGAAAATTTGTATGTAGACACTTTATGATAAACGAAAGAACATAGGCTACTTTTTATCACTAAAAAATGAGGGAGAATGGGTAAAAAGAGGTGATGAATGTTCATATGGAAAATCGTCATTTTTGAAGATATAACAGTGAAACATACCATTCTTTGTATTCAGACACTTTATTAGGAATGAAATAACATACGCTTCTTTTTATAGCGAAAATTGGGGTAAAAACAGGTGATGAATGTTCATATGGAAAATCGTCATTTTTGAAGATATAACAGTGAAACATACCATACTTTGTATTCAGACACTTTATTAGAAATGAAAGAACATACGCTACTTTTTATAGCGAAAATTGGGGTAAAAACAGGTGATGAATGTTCATATGGAAAATTGTCATTTTTGAAGATATAACAGTGAAACATACCATACTTTGTATTCAGACACTTTATTAGGAATGAAATAACATACGCTACTTTTTATAGCGAAAATTGGGGTAAAAACAGGTGATGAATGTTCATATGGAAAATCGTCATTTTTGAAGATATAACAGTGAAACATATCATACTTTGTATTTAGACACTTAATGAGGAACGAAAGAACATAGGCTACTTTTTATAGCGATAATTTAATCAAAGGTATACTTATCAACCTTATTATAAAAGAATATAAAAATTCATTCCGCATTCGTAACAGTAAGATCCAAGAAAGAGTGGGATTGAAAGAAAGTGTTGGTGTTAAAATGCGAAAGGGCATGCTACGCTGGTTCGGTCATGTGGAAGGAATGACAGATGAAAGATTGACAAAGCAGATATACGAGTACAATGCGAATGTGGATGGATGTATGTACCCGGGGAGACCAAGGCTGACATTTCACGATCAGGTCAATCGGATATTATCCGAGGGTGGTGTCAAGAGTCTCCGAAACCGGCGTGTTTGTATGAAAAGGGTTATGAATGTGAAGGAAGCAAAACAGGTTTGTCAGGATCGTGAGGTCTGGCACTCGATACTCTCTGCCTACCCCATAAGGGACTTGGCGTGAAGTATGTATGTATGTGTATGTAATATAAACATGGAAACGTGCAAAACCATGTCACCGCTAAATGTATTTAGTATAGACAAATTAATTTTCCAGATTTTTCTCTAAATAAAATGAACCGAAACTCGCCTTTTATGACTAAATTGGTATGAAAGCAGTTCGTCTATATTTTTTGTAAGAGCTTGGAACCAAAATCTGTACTATCTATACTAATATTAAAAAGCTGAAGAGTTTGTTTGTTTATTTGCTTGAACTTTCAGTGTTAGAAAGTCCATTTATTGAAGAAGGCTACAGGCATCATCATCATCATCATCATCATCATCACGCTAAGATCAATAGGAGCGGAGCACCAAACATAAATGTTTTAAAATCGGGTATTTTTCCTATTGAGAGCGTGCGCTGCGTTAACGGTGAAAGTTTCGTAAAATTCATGTATGAAAGAATTGTTCCCCTATAAAAGTCCTAAAAAAAAGTCCGCCACAGCACATTTATATTTTTTAAGGTTAGCTCACTATAACCGTTTTTTATGCTAACCAAATTTGTTTCAAAATAATGCATTATTTGCGAAGGTTAATCCTTATCAAAAAAAATAAGTCATTCATCAATTAAATACTTGTAATTTAAAACAAAATTGCATTTCACATCACTCGATTTGAATGAATATCTCAGGAGATATCGCAGTTTTAAAAAAACACTATCAAATAGAATATAATCACTACGTTAACACTATAGTTTAAAGACCGCTCGACACAGACGCGTGGTATGCGCGTGGTTGACTCCATATGGAGCGGTTGTGCTCAGTGCAATACTTTCTAAATTTGTACTTTCCAGAACATCATCGTATAATACTTTTTAGATGATATTTAAATAAAAATAGTTTATAGAAGGACGTAGGCCATTTTTTATTTTAAAATTTCAATGGGTGGCGTTGGAGAGTTACATATTAAATAAATAGACTACGCGGGCGAAGACGCGAGTAGCAGCTGGTGTTTTGATAAAGTTACGAAGCTTGTTGCAACTGGAAAAACTGATGAACATGTTTCTAAAGGCGGTGTACAGAATTTAATAAATAATTAGCTTATTTAAATATCTTCGGTCCAATAATGTTCCGAAACTTTCATTTAGGTTAACAAAAGGGGATAGAGACTTGAAACAATAGACTTCAATAGAACCGTATTACCGTCTGACTTCGATTAACAAACATATACTCGTAGGTATTGCAACAGTCGGGCATTTTGATATTAACATCTTAAAGCGAAGTTTCAATTGTTAATCTACGTTCATTCTCGATTTGTGCTGAATGCAGTGGCGATTGCCGAACAATAGACGCAGTCGATTGAAATACTATCGATTCGTATTTTAGCAAATGATAAAACTACTAACTGAATCATTGATAAAACGTATTGTAGTTTGAATGTTGTCTTCTAATATTTTTATATTTTCCTGTAACATGGCTATTTTGCTAATTTTGAACGTTTATTAGATACTCTAATAATAGATAGATGATGATGGATAGAGTGTGTTTTTAGGCACATAGTTCAAAACTCAAATTAATATAGTTTTTTCTTAACTTTATCGCCCGCTGGTAGTAATCCGGAAACGTTGATCATTGGTTCATTCCATTAGTGCAGTTAGTCCTAACTATCTATATAGTAGAATGGTATGCAGCAGCTCGCCCGGATTTGTTTTACCGTCTCACTTATTCCTGCCGCCACCAGATCAGTATTTTATAAGGTAAGACAGTGAGTAACACGTTAGTAGTGCACGGTTCTCCTAATAGTAAAAAACAATCTGACACTGTCCTGTAGCCGGAAAGTAAAGCCTAATACCCAAGTCTTATGTTTATTCTACATACATTTGTTTAATTATCTTGTACTTTGTACCTAATTGATTGCCTTTTTGTATTCCAAGCTATAGAGTAGGGTAGTTAGTAGATAGACTTGTACACGTTGCTTGAAATCCAAGGCCGTAAGGTCGCAACACACCAGCAGCGATTGTGGCGTCTGTGGGCAATAGTTGTCATTTACCACCGACAGAGCTGTCTACTTGTTCGCTGGCTTAATAAAAAAAAACTTTGCACAGTTCTGATACAAATCAATCTTAGAAAAATAAATAATGAGTCAGGTACCACTAAGTGGAGTGGTATAAAGCTGTAGAATCAGTAGAACAGGTGCACATGCGAGGGTTCCCATTCAACAAGTCGAGCAACCGCATTGTGAGCCGACGATCAATCATAATCACGGTCTCTTTTACCTCGACTAATGGTCCGCAAAATGGCGAAATGCGCTTTAAATCTGTGAGTGTTGGAGTCAGTATTTGAAGGTAACCGTTTGGAAATGGAGCACAAAGCGATTCTGTCGCCCGATCCGTCATGTGTCGTGCCCGGACTCCGTGCTCACATTTGGGTTAGGTTTGGCATTTTAAATTGTTTTAAGTTTTGATAGGAAATCAAGAAGCAAAAAGCTACAGGACATATTTTCTTTTCTGCAAATAATGTATATACATGTATAAGTAAGTAAGTAAGTAAGTATCTTCACGCCCATATCCCCGAAGAGGTAGGCAGAGGTACAACCAAGGCACCCACAACTAGCCGAAGACACTAAGTCCCACAATGTGATAGGTGGCAAGCCTATCGCCAACCGGGCACACTTCCAATCCCGACCAACATTTTTTTTTATTAGAAAATTGGAAAAATCCAATTTTCTTTTTGTTGGCCGACCCGGGATTCGAACCCGGGACCTCATGCAGTCAATCACTATGTATGTCCCATAAATCACGTATTAAAGAAATGTCCAACTGCCATAAGAGTGGCAAAGGAATGTAGTAGGACTATCGCCTGCTGTTATAACAATCTATATATTAATATGTGATGTCAAAACTTTGGACCCCTTTTTACGAAAATCACGCGATCGCAGGAGCATAAAATTTGGCACACTTATAGTTAATGTGTAGTAGAAGTGCAGGACGCTAATGTTTTTCAATAATAATGCTTATGAAGTACATTAAATCAAGAAATAAAAACATTACCCACACTACCATGCATTTGACACACACACACACACACACACACACAAACAAATATATTGATGATAACGATAAAAGATCACAGATGGCGCACTAAAAAGTTTGGAAACAAAGTAGTTGGTCTTGAGAAATGAAGACGGCAAAATATTAAAATTTATTGTGGTTGAATTTCGACCAATGCGCGACCACTAGTCTAGATAATTAGGTCACTGGTTATTTTCACTAGTTGGTGGTCGTGGGTTGTATATCTAGTATATACTAGTATATGTAATAGTATTCGCGATTTTCATATCAGATTTGTTTGCTTGTTTGCTTTTAAATAAAATGAATAAAATACTCATATGTTTTGTTTCAACATACTAGAAAACAAAACCTTACAATCGTGAATAATAAAATAACATAATAAATAAAATTTAAAGAATTTTTAATATTATGATCAGCTCCTCTCCTCTAGTCGCAGTGTGTGTGCGTTCTTGCCGATCACCACGCCTCCGTGCCATTCATTTTGCTTTGTTATTTTAATTTTTTCTCGTCGAGGAATGTCTTTTAGACTTCAAATGACGCGTGTAATATCAGCGTTTGAAATGGTCGTTTGAAGTTAAGATTAGGGTATTTGGAGATGAGCGTTTTGTATTTTTCACGGGGATAGAACAATAAAAGCGCAGGCTCGATCCCTTTGCGGTCCACCGGGGGGCTTCCTGTGGCTTCCATTTACTCTTCTATAGAGGAAAATTAAATTACTCTACATCGCTACAAGCTTACTACTAATACACATTTTTTTCATATTTGTTTTTTTCGTGACTAATTTGCAGATATAATAATTTTTCAGAAGTATGGAACAAATTATAATTTTATTTTTATTGTGCCCGTGATGATATTTTACCATGCTTTATTTTGTATTTTGTTTTGTAAGGTTTAATTCAACCAGTTAGTCGTTTAGTTTCCATACTTTAATAAGAATTTTTGTAGCTTTTTTTTTTTGTTTAAAGTTTTTTCTTGTCATTTGTGATGACTTAGTCTATTTATATCTAATGTCATAAATGTCTATTTATATTATTAATGCGAAAGTGTATTCTGTAAATATATTAGAGAAATAAGATCTTGGAAAAGAAAATTTCTATCTCAATATACCAACGAGTTCAGGCGGGACGGTGAAATAATAATTTATATCAACGGATAAAATGACTACAGCTACAACTAGCTGTACTAGTTTTAAATTAGGTACTTCCCGAGCATGTTAAAGACTTGCGATTTAATGAAGGGCATGCACCAAATCCGTAGTCCAACAAGCATAAAATACATACATACAAAGCAAAATGAATACATTTATACAGTAATTAGAAAATTATTTTTTTTGGAATTGTTTTAATATCAGTTTCTAAAGATGTCCTTTTTTCTAAATATAATTTAAAATAGGAGCATTACGATGTCATTCATGGCAGAAGTCGACATTATTTTTCTTTTTCAAAATCTATTCAGAAACTTTTTCGTCTGTCTTCACTCGACAATTTTATTTTTAAAAACTACAAACGAAAGGATTTAAGGCTAGATTCTACTAAAATAATGACTAATAAAAATTTGATTACGGTAATGATATTAAAAAGTCCACATATTATTATTATAATTTAATACTATTATAATAATATGTCACATTCCAGAAGGCTGTAGAGAGTGTGTGTTTTGCCATGGTTTTGCCTGAATTGCAAAAAATAATCTACCAAATAAATGTTTTGGGCGTTTGGCACCTACATACTATTGACTCCTAAAGTCTTCAAACCTTACGTTATCTTCTAAATATAGTTCGAACAGAAAGTGTCCGTGGTACAGATTTGGATTCAGAAAAAAGTATCGATGTATTTGAGTATTTTAAGCATTACGTAGTATTTATAGGTTCCAGGGTAAATTTTGTATGGAATTTCAATTAGTTTTGTGTTAATATAAAATTTTAAAATATCTAGAAGTCCCAAATTCTTGAGATTTATTGCTCCTTGTACACTTACACATAATATGAAATGTAAGAATGTAATACATTTCGTAAAATAGATTTAAAAGTAAAAATACAAGCCCTTTGAGTTTCTTTCGCCGAATCTTCTCAGCACAGAACAATAGTACTCATAGAGCTTCTCAGTGAGTGCTGCGTTCCGATCCGGTGGTAGTTTCTGGATATCAATAGACTAACAGATTTTTATGGTCTAAGTGAAACAAATATATATTTGAACTGTAAAAGAGCTATGGTAGAACATAAAGAAAAATAACTATATTTCGCTTTTGCGTCAAATAAATAAATTGATACGTTAATGGAAACATATGTTTTCCTCGTCTGTGATAGTTTAGTATTTACTAGATCTATACAGAGTCGTATGCAGAAGAAAGTTTTTTTTTATAAAAATGTCACAAGTTTAAACGTCCAACGAATAAGTTATAAGACAGTGTACAAATACTGCTTAAACTTTGCAGTCAAGTGACGGTAAGTATTGTTTCAGCGTAAAACAAGCACAGACTTTGTGGTCTAGAAATTCAAACAAGTAGAAAAAGTTGAACCCTTTGCACGTTCATATTTTGTATTATTAACTAACAAGTTACTTAAATATGCAACCCATAATTATATTAGGTTGTAGAGTTCTGAAGCGATTCATACGATAAGTATTAATACCTTATTTTTCAGATGCCAAAATATCGGTGCACGCTATTGTAAAAATTGTTTAAAGACTAGGACTTAAACTGCTACGAAAATAATTTAGGAATT
The DNA here is from genome assembly GCA_002245475.1 of Calephelis virginiensis. Classification (NCBI taxonomy): domain Eukaryota; kingdom Metazoa; phylum Arthropoda; class Insecta; order Lepidoptera; family Riodinidae; genus Calephelis; species Calephelis virginiensis. The sequence continues at coordinate 57,963 of NJDC01005542.1, forward strand.
TGGAATATTAAAGCCGTAATTATAATAGAGAGCGGTAAAATTAATTTTGCAATTGTCGTATGCTTAAAGGGTATTGTAGCCACTAAACTTTATTAATCAAGAAACTGAAGAGTCCTTTCTTGTTGGCAACGTGTGTTTTCCATTTTTATACAATCGCGTGTTGTCCGCGTCACTACAATATGAAAAAAAAAACAAATTCAATTAGAAACATAAAATCAACTACAACAAGAATAGCATAATTACATTCAAAACACAATGAAACGGCAACTAGGTAAATATTTTGCTGAATATTTTTACAAAGACTTCTCTATAATGTGGATGATAATTATATAGTATTCTGATATTGCTTTTTCTAGAAAAAGATCTAGATGTGACATTATAATTATTGTTAGTTTTATTTTAATATATGTGTTTGTAACATTAAAAAATCTATTATTCATTGTTCTAAAAGTTGTTAAATCTATTATCTTTTTTTTATTATTTATTGTACCTACCTTATAAGTGTTTGCATGCTAATATTTACGAAATAAGGTCTAAATGTATTATTAATAACACCATGTAAAACTGTTTCACGCAAAACAATAAATTAATTGAATTGAATTGAAAATATTTATAAGAAAACAACAGAATTTAAAACATCTTAATGTAGTAACTAATACCGAGCTTCCAGAATTATCAACCGTCTTCATAAGACACATGGGTCACACAAAGCTGTCCCGAGCAATACGGTGGACGCTAAGCAGAAAATTCCATTCCCACAAAGTTTTGATTGTCCGAGGCAGATGGCATTCTTGTAGAACACATTCACGGAAACAGTAAGAGCGTCGCATTTTATTGTGTTCATATTGTCAAAGTTTTTGCCCATAAACTCATCAGCAAGTGTCATTTAGAACGGACAATCTCACCTAATGTACACCGTTATGTACGTAACGTTACGTACAATAACGCAGTGTATAATTAATTTCTTATGTCTTCGGTTTTGGTTCTGTTTTGAGTTCTAAAAAGTTTATTTTTTATGTCAATATTAAAAAGGTTTTCCTTTTACTTACTTTTGACCGTAAGTATAATTAGATATCATCTAATATAATTTAGTAGATGTTTTCTATGTACATTAAAATAAATTGTAAGAACCAAAACTACCCTAAGACAATAAAAAAAATTTCAACACGTACAATATAAAAAACACTGCGGAGCTCTGCTGCAGTGGTAGATTTATAAGTATATTGATTAGCCATAAAGCCGCTTGTATGATCATGGTTATGTAACATACGGTATTCTATCTTAATACAAACTGGTGAAAACGCGTTCATACCTATGCGTCTCGTGTTAGGTATACACTTGGTACATACTTTTATACACACACACACACACGCACACACACGAACGCGCACGCACACGCGCACACCCACCCACCCACACACACACACACACACACGCGCGCGCGCGCGCACACACAGTACACTTCATTCGTAGTTGCGCCGCGGCGACGAAGGCGAAAGCATGAGGTTTGTGAATGTTATTTTGGTTTATTAAGTCCAAGTATTTACTTAATACGCCAAAGAACAGTTAGATATAAACAATATTGTGGTGATTTTGAGCTTCACTTGAGCGGTTAAGGATGGATACAAACACCAATAAAGCATTACATGCAATATTGAAAATTTTAATTTGTTTTAAAAAATACATTATTTTTTCACACAAAATTGGAATAGTCAGATGTAGTTATAAGACACTGAATGCGCGTAGCCCTATCGCGTGTGGACGCACCGCACCGCTCTGGGGTTTTATTTGGAAATTAGACCCGAGTTAGCAAATAAGACGTTTTTATATTTCTTTCTTTCTTTTAATGAGTAAAATGTGGCTGATTCTGTTAATTACAAACACCACATAATTCACATTTACATCATCTTTTAAAACGGAAATTATATTTTGTTTTATTTTTCGGAATGGGCAATTTAGAAAAATTTTATTTGAATTATTTAAATTCAATCTACATTATGGCGTCAAAGTCATGTCAGGGTCTTCTTGGGTAAGGATGGCCTGTTTACTCGAACTAATTTCTTGATATTATGTGGCAACTAGGAAAGGAATACTACACTTAGGCACTTTTTCAAATTGCCACCAAAATTTATTATTTTACTCACTATGTACACGAAATTCAATATTTACAAAAAACCTGCGACTATTTTTCCTCTGGATGACGCCAAGACTCCGTAATTTTAGTTAAAATAATTGAAACAAAGCAACCCGTCCGCTGCCGAGCCCCGGTAATTTTTATCCCTACACTAATTGTAATTTCATTGATAACAGAGTTTACAGTTTGACCGGTCCATTAGTGCGAAACAAGGTGGCGTCCGCTTGGGCCTTTCAGGGGTATTTATAACCTTTACTATAGTTGCGGCAATAATTTCATTAGTGGGGCACAACTAGAGACCGGACAAGACAAATGGTGGCCATTAGGGGCCTAACGACGGCCCTCGTCAGCCCCAAACTTTTAACGACGAGAATCAGAGTAAATACGCAGCATTATCCTGCTGATTCCACACTATCATACAGTTCTAGGTAAGCAAGGGTTACTTTAATAGGATATGAGTCAGTCAGCAGGTGGACTTGATTAATGCAGCTAAGTGACCAGCGGCGGATTATTATCTAAGATACGCTCATTAGGAGATTGATCGTTTGAAATGAAAACATGGGAAGGGGTTCGGTTGTAATAACCGAAGCGTTTTCAGATATGCCCTTACCTTTGAAGTAAATTATGAATCTATTAACAGTCGTATTAATGACCAATTTCAACAACATATATTCAATAAGATTATATTCAGTGAGAAACAGATTTATGTCTGTGGAAGGTTGAGTTATTGTAATTAAAGTACGTTTAACATGTCAATAATTGAGCTGGGATTCAAATATTGCATATTTTAATGAATTCAACATCGGTTTTATAGTAATACTGTGTTATAGTTGTGTTGCTAAATATATCCATTAATTAGTTACAATTGAAACAGAGCTTGGTGGGTTAGTGATATATAGAAAACTATATCTTATCACAAATATTACTGAAATTATTAGATAACCTTAATATATTAGCAATATCAAAAAACTGCCTTAACTATTACAGGTTGATATAGCGTCAGTACTCGCCACTTTTGCAACGAATAAAAAGGAAGACGTGTTCCAGTATGGAGGGTAGAGTAGCCAGAAAACTTAGCCACTTAAGAGGCTTCCTAAAACAGAAGAGGATGTAAGTGGCTGGGTTAACTGGTGAAAAGTAACCCCGAACCCACAGACATGCACTTTACTGTTCCCACAGAAGTATCACATATTCGTTTCCGAACTTTTAGGAATGAGTACCCTTTTCCTTGAAGGTTCGTAAGTTGCATCCGTTTGGAAATACCGCGGCTGATGATTGGTTCCATAACTACTTACTGACCATCAGAATCAACCACATAAAAAGTTACAATACCATGAAGTCATTCAAATAAAAATGATTATTGAATTCAATTTAATTTATTTTGCACTGTGTATTCTAAATTTCGTATAAGGTTTTGTTAAAATGGGTCCAGACGAATAAAGGATAAATAAATTTTGATGTCGACTATCACAGGGCATACATTTAACAAATTACGTAGAATATAATATAATAGAATAACTCTATTGTGCACCAAAGTACATACAAATAAGCACACTAAAATAAAAAACAAAACTAAGTAAGTGACACACAAAGGCGGCCTTATCGCCATAACAGCGATCTTTTCTTGGCAACTTAATGTTATGGATATATAATCACAGAAATACACGAAAAGATATATACAATCCATTAAATATCAATTGAAATAAAATTATTTCAAGACAATGGAAAAAACTAACAGTTTAACTTAAAGTGAGACTGAACGTAGAAAGTCAAAAGTAGGGTTTTCCTAACTTCTACAGGAAGCAAGTTACAGAGATTTACTGATAGCGAGGTAAAAGATTAAGTTATCGATGCAAAACAAAAAAAATGGATAAATTCAACACCGATATATTAATGTTTCATAACACGATAGCATGAATACAACTTGGAAAGCTTTTCAGCTGGATTGGAAGATCCCTGTTTTTCTGTCCCTATGACGCTCCAC
>NJDC01005542.1:77876-105116 GCA_002245475.1 Calephelis virginiensis
TGTGTGTGTGTGTGTGTGTGTGTGTGTGTGTGTGTAAGTGAGTCAGTGTGTCTATGGCATCAACTTTGCCATAACTTTGGAAATATGGACCGATTTCGATGCGCATTTTTGTTTGAAAGTTGAAGTGATCGAGATGATTCGTAACCACATCACATATAGGTTTTGTCGGGGTTTGAGATTTGAACGGATAAAATTACCAACTTCAACAAATGTCCATTTCATTTTACATATCCAGCTCTAAACACTAAGACAAAAAGAGCTTTGTGTCTCAAGCTTATATGTTCAAATTCTATTTTTTAAAATACGTTATACGATTTCTTCGTCATCATCTTTGAAACGTTGAACGAAATATTTTTTTATTTATAAGATAGTAGCTCCAGGGTGGTCACATTCGTACCAAATCTCGATCTAACGATGAAATCCTAGGAAAATCAAGAAAAACACTCATTTTTTGGATATAAATACGTAGCCATTGAAATTCAAGCCGGTTTTTGCTGTCTTAATGCACCTAAATTATATTATGTGAGTTGTTATCCTAATTGCTATCGTCAATGTTTCTTTTATATTTGTAAACGAACTAAGCAATATATGTATCTGGAGAACTTATACCTATGAAATATACCTACTTTTGATTGTATATTGCTAAACCAGATACGTTCTGTCTTATTTTAAGAACGATGTAACAGCTTGATTATACTACTTTTAATTAAATCTTTTACGTGAAATTTAACTTGTAATACAAATTCAACCTTTTTAGTTTTATAAAAGAATTGACAAATGGTTCATCTGGTGGAAAGTGATCACTGCTGCCTGCCACCCGCATCACCAGGAATATCACAGATGCGTTGCCCACACGTAGAAATAAGTATGCTATATTCCTGAACTGAAGGTTCTTAAGTTATATCAATTCATTGGTTCCAAGTATTTTACGAGGTCAAAAGTAAATAAATGTGCACATGGTAACGTAATAAGCACATTTAATTATTTAAATTCGTACAGGATTCTTGTTTAAGCGGAATAGGTAACTGTCTTGGTCCATATCTCAAAATATCCCCAAAGGTAAGCAAAAAGATTGAGAGAGAAAAGTTAAGAAGTATCATTATACTAATAATAAAGTACGAGTAAAGCCACAGGCAACAGGGAATGTAAAATAAAAATTTCTATCATAAATTTGAAAATGTAAAAACTAAACACTCAACGCGCTGCCAGTTTTATTGTTGAAAAATCCGTTCCGGAAAGAATGCGACGATACGGTGGTACAGATACTGCGCAAACAGTTCGACAGCGAGTCAATGTTGACTTTGCCCCGATCTCCCCTACTTCTATAGCAACAATAAATCGTATAAATAAATTACCTTCGTCAATCTCCTATGATTCTATTTGTTTGTGACGACTTCTTTGTTTCGGCTTTCACAAAAAAGTAAAGTAAGCACAAAAAAGTGGTAATAACATTTCCATGTAATTACTGTTTAAATATTTGCAATTAACATTCTCAAACTGAACTGAATTTTATCCAATTTTTATATTATTTGATGCATAAGTACTTGTATTCCTTTTTTTTTTAATTTTAAGATAGTTTTCATTAAACTTAGTGGTGAGATAGCCAACAATAAGCAAGACTTTGCAATTAAACTCAAAATGTTATTGAATACTTTATTTTATAATGATATTTTTCTAACAGCTGAGTTAGAAAACGTAGACATAGAAAGTAAAACGACGACAGAAGTCAATTATTAGAACCATGATTTTAAAATATTTATTTATTTAATGAAACCTATATTTTAAGCTACATCAGCCAAAAATAATGTTCCTATTACTGGTACTGGTAGTAAATCTTATTTACTAAATGACGATGGCAACGAGGCACCATTTTTATTTCGCACTCATCACACGGGTAACAATGTCGCGGTTTGACGTCGCGAGTCAGCAGTATTGAAGTATTGCTTTAAATCACGATACTGAACCCGAATCATTATAGCGAAAGCAAATAAGTCTATTAAAATAAAATCAAAATTCAGTAGTAGGGGAGAGAAGAATAAAGACAGAGCCGGACGCAAACAAAACGATAGAAGGCCGCACTGTCGTAAAAAACACGTTAACATCAATTCACATTTATGTCCCCTATTTGCGCCGCCGCAGACCACTGGGCCCGGGCACAAAGTAACTGATTGCCTGTAACAAACCGACCTATTTGTTTATTTACTTCCTGCTACTTTTTCTGACAGTGGTTATTAAGATTCATGGAATGTAGGTACACTGTTTTATTTTGAAATGTTCTTCTTATTCCTAAATTTATGTAGTATCTTTTTGAGGTTTTTATTTTTATTTATTATTTGTTAATTTATTACAAATTCAACCAACTGTTGGTTGAGGAGTCAGATCATACTTCACCGGTCATTCTCTAGGCTTGGATTATGTTTGCGACAAACGAAGGCACTTATTTGATATAAGTAAACAACATTTAGGTGCTATACCATTTAGGGGCTATCTTGCTGATTGCATGAGTTAAGATTTTTCTGTATATTTATTTGTTTGTTTATAAAATTACACACGTTTTTTTAAAAGTTAAACCAAAGATATTCAATTCAATTTTTTTTAAAACCCTCTGATAATTGTTACATTATTGAGAATCTGTGTTACTTTTTCTTAGTTGTTGGAATAGTCTTACTTTTATGTTCCTCGAATAATTTTATGCACATCAAGTTCGAAAGTAGCACCACTGACTGAAAAATATTAGAAGTAACTGATGAGCACGCTATAGGATAAAATTCATGATTGTATGTAGACGGACGCAAGGATAGAGGCAGACCGAAAAGGTAGATGATTTGTATGAAGAGGGATATGCGTGTGAAAGGAGTGACTTCCAACCTAACGGCGTATTGGGACGAATGAAAGAAAGAAACATGTAACCGGTATGACCGACCACAGGCAATAGGCCGAGGTAGAGAAAATGATGAAAATAATACTATCTATTTTTTGTTCGAAATGTATGAAAATTGAATGTACTATGACCACCAAGTGGTAGGTATCTACAGGCAACGGCTTCTCCAAGTATTCTTTAAAAGAAAATGTATGAAAACATTTTTCAATCTTAGTGATGAATGTCGTTTATTTTCTTCCTTAATTTGTAAGCTTATACTGTTTCGCTATTTATATTTATAGACATATTTTCTCTCGCACAAAGGTGCTCAAAACAAAAGTTTTGTTCCGAAGTTTTATCAGGGAGTCCCCTTAGGCTAAGGGGCCCTTTGACCTATTTTCCATGAGATGATCTAACGAACAAAAGGAAATTTTGTACACTCTACGTTGATAGTTGACTTATTTTTGTCATCTTATTATTTGCCAAGTTTGCTTCACGTTACAAACTTAAATTACGTTAAAATATAAAGCCAAGTTGACATTTTAAATGAAAAAAAAATAGAATACATAAATATCTCCGGAAAAAATAAACGAATCAATCTAACCACAGAGTAAACAAATCTTAAGCTTCTATTATAGATAATTCTGTAAAAATACTATGTATAATATAAGTAGTTAAATAAATTTAATAAATAATAAAACCCAAAAATACAGAGATTCATCACTCAAATACCTGTCTCTAACTGAATCGAGTCTGAGCCCCGTAAATATTAGGTAGCGTTAGGTTGATGATACGGTGATTCGAAAATAATTAGCAGAAAACATCTTAATGTTAATGTCCTTATTTTGTTAACTGACTTTACAAGAGAAGGTTCTGTATCCGAGCCGTATATATGTTTGTTTGTGTGTCTGTATTTCATCGAATTTCTCTACTTACTTTGATCTCCTCTGCGGTCTAGCTATTCAGGTATTGTACTTAACTGCCTGAGGCCCCGGGTTCGATTCCCTTGTTGGGTAACAAAAAGAAAATTTAGTTTTTCAAATTTTCTAACAAAAAAAATATGACTCGAGATTATATATGTACCCGTTTGGAGATAGACTTGCCACCTATCACATTGTGGGACTATGCGTCTTAGGTTAATCGTGGGTACCCTGGTTGTGCATCTGCCTACCTCTTCAGGGTTATGGGCGTGAAGATACTTTTAGTCTCTACTTATTTTAGTGCTTATCCGATATTAATGAACTTCGAAGAAATGCAATTTTTTAACAGAGCGTGTAAACAAAGCTGTCAGATATAATTTAAAACCTGTGTTTTTATTATAATTATTTTTTGTATGTAATTGTAATCATCTTTGTATTTCATCTGGCGATATCTCGGTCCAGTTATTTAGATTGCAGTCACATTGGGACTGTAGTAGCAGCGGTAGCGTTGAACGGGAAAACTATTGACAAATAAGTCTGCTGGATGAAGATTAATCATACGGAGAGGTATAGGCTTATCGGTAGCATTTCCCAATAAATCAATAAACTCCTGGTGATATGAGCGGAGCGGTGGAGATACTCACAATCAGGTAGACCATAAAAAATCATGCCATTTATATGGTTTTTTTTGGAGAATCTGATGTTTGACTGATAAATGTTCTTTCTTTTTTGTTCTGTTAGAAGACATAGCTAAAAGAGATAAAAGCATTTAGCTATGTCTTCATTAAGCATTATTTACTGTCCGCTTGTTTTGTAATGCTGTTTCTGTATAATAAATAGATAAAATAAATAAAATACATTGAGTACACGAGTCCTCGATTTGATTTAAACTTGATTACAATTTCATCCAAGGATGAACTCTCTGATGGAAATAACTTGTTACTTTTATTAAGTAATTAGCCAGTGTAAAGCAATGTTTAAGTAATGGAGCGTAATTATAAGAGAGGACACGTCTAAGGAGAGGAATAATTAAATGAAACATCCCTTTCCCGCGGTGTATAATCTTTTCGATGAAATTACGCAAAATGTAAATATTTTAGAGGAATTTAATACACTCTTTGAATTTCAGTTTTATGTAACAATAGGGCTGGCTGGTCTTAATACAATTCAAGTTTTAGAAATATTTTTAAATATGTTTTTAGCTATATTAGGTTTTTACTCGTGAATATAATATAGAAACCCTTCTCGAAAGAAAAGGCGAATTAATTCCTGAAAGAGAGATCTTCTAACATGAAAAATATGAGGTCAGAAAAACTACCTTCATTAAATATGCGGTTGTCTCAGCTAGCAAAATCTGGACATACACATCTTTAGTTTAATGAAACTTAAAAATTTAATTTAAAAATTCTTATTTAAAGTTAAAAAAAAAAACAATATTTAAAGTAAAAATTAATATTTTATACAAATGGACGTAGACGATTTTCTAACAGTTATATTTTACTAATATCATTTGATAGGTAGTAAATTTCTGGGAGATCTCTGGCGGACCCCTGGGAAGCTGAAGGGAGCTGCGCCAGCTAAACTTTTAAAGATATTATCCAAGAAGGGTTGAAGCGAACGCCCGTGCGTCCTACGTGATCTTCCTCGCCATCTGTCTTCACAAAACAAACGCCTCTTTACTTTGCAAAGTATTTACGCACAGTGAAAAATGTCATAAAATTTTCGAAAACTCGACATGGTATGGTGGACGACAAAAATGGTCAGTAATTGTAAAATAAAATCTATAATCTGTGAAGGTGTGAAACAGTTATAAAAATATCTTAGTCATAAATCTGTCAAATGGATTAAAGTATATTAGATGTTTGATTTGCCTGCCTATTAAATTTTACTTTGCTTTTCTGCGGGGACTTGTTAAGATATTGAGTTATAAATGAAGCCTCTGCCCTTCCAGCCAATTTTTGTCACGATTGTATAACTTCGAAATTCACTTATTTTATTCAGATTTTCGTCCCTCATGTGTTAATTACGCGTGAATGGAATTCACAAAAGACCTACGTCATTATGAAATATAACTGTGTTCAAATTACGCTCAACCGTCCACAAGTTGAAACTATGCACAGATCAGTCAGTCAACCTTTGCCTTTATATTAATAAAGTATCGTACAGACATACATTCTTACGCACATTCCTACAAGGATAAGTGCTTAAAAAGTTACACTGATAGAAGGTTAAAACCAACAAAGACAGGTGGCATTAAAATTGATATTAAGATTTTATCCCAAAAAATATTGAGTGTTCTGAATCCAGTATTAAATTATGCAAACGTGCCGCAGTAACCATAAAAATTCAAGACAATCTCCTCCGGAGACGTTCGACTCCTGCAGGAACTGGACGCACATAAATTTATCATTTTCCACTGCATAAAGCTTAATTTCGAATCATGGCTCTTTCCTGCCGAAGGGCTACAATAACACAACACTTTTATATTACTTTGTAATTTAAGGAATCAATACAACGAAAGAGAAAAGACGATGCTTTTAGACTTTGCAATTGTTAGTTACTAGACGTTGCCCGCGGTTACGTCCGCGTCTTAAAATTCGATCGATCCGTTGCGACCTTAAAACAAACATACTTTTACATTTTTAATATTAATGTGAATTACCTGTTATGGTAAACGGCAAACGGCGTATTTTTTAACTCAAACTCAAATGACTAGAACACGTTCTGTCAGCGTAATGCAAAAAGGTGTAAGTGATTTTTTACTTTCGCCGAGCACTGGAAAAGTGTTAAAATTAAAATATTTTTTAATAAATTGGACAAATTTAATTAAAAATCACACAGTTTAGGCCGGGTACCACATAGTTCGCGGGACTACAAATATAGTTGAACCATTATATAAAATAAGAAAACATGTTTTTCAATATATGTAGGAATTCTTCGATACCTAGGCCCAAGTTCTCAGGATATAAGAGTGGAAAAGTATTAACGATAATAAAGTTTCAATTAAATATATTAATTTCATTTGTAATATTTTTGGGACAGATAATCGATTTTTAAGAAATTTGTGAGTTGGGTCCATTTCTGGTGTATCAACTTCGGTGAAGTTTTTAGAACTAGGTACACAATTAAAGCATGTATATATAAAAACAGAAATTTGAATATAGAAACATAAATACACATTAATTTCCTAAATATGGGTTACAATACATGAAAAAGATTACTTGGGACTTTGATATATCATAGATATAATATTTTCTATCATTATCTTTTATGTGTATACATTTTATTTGCAGGTATTTATCAACGTACTAAAGGATAATAAATGAACATATTATTACAATTATTTTAAATTTTTTTTTTGGTTTTTATTGAAATATCAAACTGAAATTCTACACTTTGTACACCTACTTCACTAAACTATGCAGGCAATTGTTGCGATCACTGAATACATATATACCTTTCAACAACACGGCAAACTCCGTCACACAATATACTTAATTTCAATATTTCTTAGAAAGGAAGTATGGAAGAATTGAATAAGCCCTCCATACAATGCAGTCACCCCTCACATTTTGTCACCACACTCGTCATCCACATGCGTCCGAGGGTCCAATCTGCATGAAAATATCCATATTTTAAATTTGATTTGTGGAAAGTTGGCGAGCAAATGTTTGCTATTGAAAATTGAAAAGGGTACCGCCGTGACAAAAATACTGGATATATCTAAGAGTGGTCACAGAATTCTAGTGAGACTATCCTTTCGAAAGCTATGAGTTTTAAATACACTATTTTTAGAGGTTTCGATTGTCAATTGTTATAGAGCATATTTGACGGGCCATTCCAATATCGGTGGCTCATCGTCTTTACCTAAATGTATAATATAGTAATTAATTAAAAAAACAATCTCAGGCAGGTTATGTCGGGCACAAAGTAAATGTCGTCTTTTAGTGAAGAAGCAAAGGAAAGAAGGCTTTTACTTTCGTTTGGTTTGTAAAAGATTATTTTTAAATAAAATGTAATATTATGTAAAATGTGGATGGATTTTGTAGATTGGATTTTGTTATATAGAGTGAAAATTATAGAATACACTTTAATGACTGGGTCAGATCATGAACTTAAGAAACGTGTTCAAAAGCATTTTCCTGGATAGATATTATTTAGGTTATATGTGTATTACCAGTAACATTTAAAGTAACGTTTAAATGCACGAACTTTTACTGTTATCAACCAACTTTTACACATAGAGAGTACTTCTTCTTTGAAAGGTGGTTGATTACAGAAGAACTATGAAAATTACTCGAAATTTTGCTGTTTTTTGTATCTAATTATATAAGGTATTTCCTCTGAATGTTTGACTTAATGAGCTATAATAATAATAAAAAAACTTACGATTCGGTACCGCATACGTGGTTGCAGTGAGTGTTGGAACTGTACAAAGTTGATACAGTTCTAAGCTCTTTGTCTTCCAAGAGATGGAAGGACTGTTTACACTTCCGAACGCATAAGGATTGTGCGGGTCATTTTTCAGGGTGACAGCTTGAGTCCATTGTGGTTTTGTCTGGCTTTAAATCCTTTGAGTACATTACTAAGGGATTTAAAACTAGGTTATCGGTTGCTTATAGGGGCTGAGACTGTTTGTCATCTTTTGTACATGGATGATCTCAAGTTGTTTGCATCAAATAAACCAGACGTGTTGGCTCTACTTAATGTAACACATACATTTAGTAGTGACATTAGGATAGAGTTTGGAGTAGACAGATGTGCGGTTGTACATGTGCAGAATAGGAAGATTTTTTTAAAATGTGATGTTCTAGTGGTGAACATCAGCAGTATCCTGTGACATGGCTGGTCACAGCCTTTGTTATTCTTATCAATTTATTGCTTACTAGCTGCCCGCCCTCGCTTCGCTTCGGTTATTAAAGAATAAAAATCCTACTAATACTCGTATTATAAATGCGAAAGTTTGTGAGTATGTCTGGATGTCAGGATGTCAGTATGGATGGATGCAGTAAGCGCGCATGTCTTTGCTACGCTTCAACGATATTTAATTTCGCGCATGGAGATTTTAACTTTTTGATAACTCATTAGTTATTTTTTTTGATAGTGTTAAAGGCAATTTAGATATAAAATACACGCATAACGTATCTAACAGATTTATTTGATTAAGGGTTAATACTGTATTGTTAAAAATATGTTCTAAAGTAACCCTTCATTTTACTGTTTTAAGTAAACGCAAAAAACGGTTATTGTGAGTTATTCTATGAAGATAGACATATACCACTGCTTAATTTTTTTGAGATCTATCGAAGAGGAAAAATCCCACCATATATTGTTTTGTTAAAACGCAAAAGGTTTTGGCAGCGTTTTTTAGGAAAGCTCCCGATCGGCTTATTTTTTGCCGACATATTGAACTAATATCATTGTAATATCGTTGTTTTGTACAAAACATAAACTTACTACACACTAAAACCTTCCTCAAGAATTGTTCTACCTATTGTTGAAAACCTAATGAAAATCCGTTCAGTACTTTTTCGAGTAAATCGCGAACAGACAGACAGACAGACAGACAGACGCGGCGAGGGACTTTGTTTTATAATATGTATTGATATAATTAATGATAAATTTATCATATAATAATCATCATACGCAAAAGTCAAAATATTGAATTAGCACTATAATCTAATATTAAAATTAACCGAAACTATTCGTTTAATTTACATGCTGTAAAGGGATATATTGTTCTATATTAAATGTAACATTTATTTAAGATAATAAGATAAGGATTAATGTTGTATTGCTTTAAATCGCTTCGTAAATAAGCCATTATTTTTCGTAAAAAGTAAAGGATAAAAATTGGTTATTGTAAGTTATCCCTAAGAGATAAACATATACCATCGCGAACTTTTTTGTAGACCTTTTTAAGGTAAACAATACTTAGTACATTATTTTGATCTATCTCGTAGAGCAGCCTTTCCCAAAGTGGGCGATAACGCCCCCTTGTGGGCGCTGGAAGCCTAGAGGGGGGCGGTATAAATCTTGAAAAAAATGTTTTTTTTTTAAACTAGGTGCAACAAATATGTTATTGAGGTTATTGACAAGAAAGAAACGAGGGGGGCGCTACAAAACAACTGATTTTCAAAGTGGGCGTTACATGAAATAAGTTTGGGAACCTCTGTCGTAGAGTTCAGCCAGCGTTTGCAATGCAAGTGCAAAAAAATATGTTTATTTACGACTTCGCATTAGAAATCTTGAAATTATCAGTGGTTCTCTAATATATGAAGCATGTTATTTATACATATAAACCTTCCTTTTGAATCACTCAACCTATTTAAAAAAACCGCATCAAATCCGTTGCGTAGTTTTAAAGATATAAGCATTCATACATACAGACAGACGCGGAAAGCGACTTTGATTTATACTATGAATAGATGGGATTTTTAATTTTTAAATTAGCTTTTTATGTAGCTGTTAAAAAAATTACGTTGGGATGTGTGTTGAAGGGGAAGGTTGTACATAGTGACTATTTGCAACTTTCCGAGAAAATATTTCTCAGATCTCTCTCCGAAACCGATACTTACAAATATCTTGGTATGCCAGAGGGTCTAGGTATACTGGATCGGGAAGTTAAACAGTTGGTGATGGAACGTTTCTTTGGTCGCTTGACAATAGTGTTGAAAAGCCTTTTGTCAGGGGATAATAAAGTGCGTGAACAATGAGGTACCGTGTACTCTGCAAAAAAGCTCCTCCTACTCTGGGTCTAATGCAAGTAGAACTCAACAAACCAGGGAAGCAATAAGTCAAACTTCAATATAAGGTGTAAATCGGTATATTGTAAGCGGGGGTTTGTTTTTTTTTTTTTGAATGACTAATTTGTTGCTAATCTTGCGATTTTTACAACTTCACCGAACTTTGTGGGCCGAGCAGAGTGCTCAGCCCGAGACATCATTATTTAGATGGATTGGGCTGTTTCCTACAACGCCAGCACCAAGGGCTGTCTCCCGGGAGACCGTACCTCGACTTGGTGCTGCGTTCTGGTTACTGGGTGGACTTGGTGGTAGACTTGGGCGTTATAACATACAACAGATAATATATTTTAATATAAAGTTCTAACGATCTAATCGTTATTTATTTTCAACGCTGACTGTTATAATATTTATTATTACTCGGGAACATTAGGTAGTTATTCGTCTGACAGTGCAGTGACAGTGACTTGTGTCTAACTTAGAGCAAGGTCAAAATAAAATAATGTTGACGAACTTCACGTCGCATTTCGCGTCACACAAATATGAACGTTATATCACTAGTAACAAAAACAAATTTTACTTACATGAAAATATAACGCTAACATAAATTATAATTGTTTTGATTTTATATTAGTGTGAGCTTCGTTCGTGTATTCACTGCTAAATTTTCGAAAAAAATTAACTTTACCTGATAATCACGCAAATGTAATACCTACATTCAGACAGTCCTAAGCCTGTAACAAGTAGGAAGGAAAGTTCATTGAAACTAAAGAAACATCTTTTTTCTATCAACGCTTTTTAAAACATGCAAGTCTTAAAAATAAATTGTTCTTACGATACTAATGCTTACTAAACTTTCCTGGGTATTGTGTTATAACGTCTAACTGTAACTAACTGTGAATGATGTTTGAGTGCTATTACTGCTATTAGACCCTACATCGTTGCGTCTTCAATACGATAAAATAATATAATATATATTATAACAGTTTAAAACAACAGTTATAAAAATATAATATAACGTATAAATGCATTAGAAAAATATAACGGTTATGCCCAAGTCTACTTGGTGGAGGAGTATTTGTGGCTCGTCGCTCGGCGTTAGGCGCCGGGCGCAAGAGAGGTCTTCGTCGCCGAGACCGGCGGCGACGGTGCAGTGTTGTGTTAAGGTGGTGTGAGTTTGTCGTGTTCCGGTTTGAAGTTGGGACAATAGCGTTTGCCGCGGTTATTGGGTCCGGGGGATCCGATAACACGTGGCGAGGTCTTCTATGGTCGGGGGGACTGGGGTTTGTTACTGATATCAAATGTTTTACAAAAAGCATTGCGGTTAATGCCACCGTGATCTAATAAGGCTTAGCGCCATCTGTTGACCATATAAGGCATAACTGACGATAATTATTTTGTGTATTTTTAATGTAATGAAAATGCCTAATTTATTTTTAAGTTACGAGTATATAGAAAAAAACATAAAAACGGACATCCATAGTTAAATCTCTAAAACATAATTTTGAACTTAACAGTACGCGCTTTCAACACCTTTGGCATATTAAGGTGGACTCAGACAGAACTAGATACTTTGGACCGAAGAGTCCGTAAACTATAATTGACAACATATCGCATGCATCATCCACGTTCATCTGTGATGAGATTGTATATTCTTTGGAAATCTGGAGGACGTGGCTTCCTTAATGCCAAAAACCTCCATAACCGTGAAGTATACAATCTTAGAGAATACTTTGTAAATGTTGAGGGTGAAATGCATGGTGATGTAGTGTCAGTGGATAATGGACTAACTCCGTTCTCGTTAGGTAAAGAGAACTGGCATAAACCGGTGGTACTTAGCACTCAGGATCGCTTGAACGTATGGAAGAGCAAAGAACTATATGGTCGATTTTAACAGGTTCTTTATGGGCCTGATGTCGATACACTAGCGTCTGTGTCTTGGTTAAGATTCGGTGACCTCTTTGGTGAAACCGAAGGTTTTGCTTGTGCAATTGCAGACGAGGTTGTCAAGACGAATAACTATCGGAAATATATCATGAGGGATGGCACGGTTGACTTATGTCGAGCGTGCCACCATCCTGATGAGTCTATTAGGCATATTATTTCCTATATTTCCATTATTTTTATTTATTCTATTTATTATTTAGTTTATTAGGCATATTTATTTAGGCATATTAGTTCTCATCTTGCCAACGGCGAGTACTTGCACAGGCATAACCAAGTAGCCAAGATAATCCACCAACAATTTGCTCTTCGATATGGACTTGTCGGTTTTGAAGTACCTTACTATAAGTATACACCGGAGCCAGCTCTTGAAAATAGCCATGCGAAGCTCTACTGGGACCGGTCTGTCATCACGGACAGGAATATTGTCGCCAATAATCCTGACATCGTGTTGGTAGATCGGTTGGAGCGCCAGGCTTTTCTTGTTGATATTCTTGTTGAATGACACTGTTCCATGTGACGTTAACCTTGGGAAAGCTGAGAAAGAAAAAAATATTCAAAATACATTGACTTGGCCCACGAGGTGACCGAATGTGGGATGTTGATTCAACAACAACTGTCCCGATAGTCGTTTCAGTAAATGGTCTTATAGCGAAGAGTCTCACCCACATCTTAAGAGACTCGCTCTGCAACCCTGGATCAAGAACCGGATTCAGAAGGTAGAAATTTTGGGTACAGCCCGCATTGTGCGGAGATTCCTCCGTCTGTCTCCCTGGCCACTGACGGTTTAGTTGTAAGACCACCGTCTTTGGAATACTATTTTTTATGTTCATAATTTTAATTTATTTTTTTATTTTAAATTTATAAACTTATACATCTTATTGTAATGATAATAAATAGTAATAACAATAATAGTGTATGGAAAAGTAGTTGAACGGAGGATGCAAGGGATGTCCGATGGAACATTGTGGGAGGCTCAAGGCGGTTTCAGGCCTGTAAGAGGATGTACGGATCAAGTGTTTTCGCTTCGCAACGTTGTAGAGAAGCATCTGGCTGTTGGTCAGAAGGTTTTCTGCGGTTTTGTGGATCTCGAAAAAGCGTTTGATAGGGTTGTACGTAAGGAACTTTGGGACATTTTGCCAGATTATGGGTGCAGTTAATGTATTTAGACTGTAAAGCATGCGTGCGGGTGGATGGCAACATATCGCCTTGGTTTGATATTAATATTGGCGTCAAGCAGGGTTGTGTGTTGTCAGCACGCTTGTTTATCTTATATTTGGACAAATATCTTCAAAGGTTAAGATCATTGAATGTGGGAATGCGTATGGGTGACCAAGTGGTGAACTGCCTGCTTTATGCAGATAATGCTGTAATTTTGGGCTCTACACCATCTGAGCTGCAAACACTGGTCACAGTTATAGAAAGAGATTGTAAAGAAAGGGCCTTACATTTGAATGCGATGAAAACCAAATAATGGTGTTTGAAAGAAACGTAGCCAGAACGGATGTAAGAGTTTTGGTTGATGATGTAGTGCTGGAACAAGTGAATGAAATTGTATATCTTGGTTGTGCTTTTAGCAGGGATGGAAGGTACACCGCGGATGTAGAGAGGAGAGTGAGTGCAGGGAATAGTGTGAATGGAGCTTTGGGTAAGTTATTCCAAAGCGAGGTTTTAAGTCAAAAAGCTAGACTCGCTTTGCATAATTCTGTGCTTATTCCAACGTTATTGTATGGAAGCGAGAGTTGGGTATGTCAGAAAGAGCATGAAAGTAGGATAAATGCGGTCGAAATGAGAGCACTACGGAAAATCTGTGGTGTAACGCTCGCTGACCGCATTCGTAACAGTGAGATCCGAGAAAGAGTGGGCCTGAAAGAAAGTGTTGGTGTTAAAATGCGAAAGGGCATGCTCCGCTGGTTCGGTCATGTGGAAAGAAGGACAGATGAAAGATTGACAAAGCAGATATACGAGTACAATGCGAATGTGGATGGATGTAGCTACCCGGGGAGACCAAGGCTGACATTTTACGATAGATCAATCGGATATTATCCGAGGGTGGTGTCAAGAGTCTCCGAAACCGGCGTGTTTGCATGAAAAGGGTTATGATCGTGAAGGAAGCAAGACAGGTTTGTCAGGATCGTGAGATCTGGCACCCGATACTCTCTGCCTACCCCGTAAGGGACTTGGCGTGAAGATATGTGTGTGTGTGTGTGTGTGTGTGTAATAATAATATCCCTGGACAAGTTACGTGTTAGTCAACGATTACATAGAAATACTTAAATAGATACCAGAATATATTTAATAAACACCCAGACCCGGATTACAGACATCTAAATGTTCATCACACAAATGCCTGTCCCCGTCGGGAATCGAACCCGAGCCTCGAGATTGGTCGATGTAGTTAGGCGTGTAAGCTAGCCACTCGACCAAAGAGGCGGTCTTACTAACTAATATTTAATTACTTACGTTTTTTTGATATTGTGTTTTAAGTTTAACTTAGGAATGCGTATATAATAACAAAATTTAAGTCTGTTTTGGCAGTTTTACTTTTTGGTTTTATTTAGCTTTTACTTTACTGTTAAGCGCTTGAATTATGTAAATAGTTGTATTGTGCCAGTATAGAATTTCTAAAACAATTTCTTTAACGAAATCTACTGTTTCG
This sequence comes from Calephelis virginiensis, assembly GCA_002245475.1. NCBI lineage: Eukaryota > Metazoa > Arthropoda > Insecta > Lepidoptera > Riodinidae > Calephelis > Calephelis virginiensis. The sequence goes on from NJDC01005542.1 coordinate 93,003, forward strand.
TAGCCGCTTGAAGATATTTTAAAAGTAATTAAATATGTCTTCTCAGTCCTCAAAGTACATTCGAAACAGAGAGTTGTCCGCACTCGCAAATATGACATATCTTGAAGCTGCCAGCACCGCAATGGGGCCAGAACTTGGTCTGCGGCCAGAACATCTGTGTACACTGTATGTATGTCTAGTATTGCCTAAAGTTTTCCGTAACCAAGGGAAAGTGCCTCGAGTGTAATGCCTATCTTCACTCCGAAATTATTAGCGGCCATCCAGACACGAGTATTTACTTACTGCGGGCATGAGGTTTCATTTTATGTCCCCGCAGGCGTTGGAATTAAAAATGTTCTGCGCTGTGCTTCAGTCCCAGATGTATAATAAACTGGTATTAAATGTTATATCAAAATTCCGCTCTATTCAAGTTAACGTTACTTTTTTTACTTAAACCGACTTCTCAAAACGTTTGTATTTTTATATGTATGTATTTTTAGAACTTTTTACCAATTTTGATACTTATTTTTTATTGCCTCTGTGGTCTTGCGGTCCAGCGTCGGGCTTAACTTTTCGAGGTCCCGGGTTCGATCCCAGGGTCAAGCAACAAAAAACTTAGAAAATGTATATTTTCAATTTTCTATGTGGATATGTGTGCGGGCAATAGATATTGTGCCCGGTTGGCGATAGGCTTGTCACCTGTAAAATTGTGGTACTTAGAGTCTCCGGCCCTGTGGGAGCCCTGCTTGTGCAGCTGCCTACCCTTTCGGTGATATGGGAGTGAAGATACTTACTTTTTTTTGTTCAAAGGTTGTCATTTGGAGATGGTATTTGATAGAATATTATTTGTAAAAATCGCTGGCATTTAGTAAAACTTCATACTTCATCTAATACTGATCGCCTCTGTTGTCTAGCGGTTCAGTTGTTGGACTTGACTGCATGAGGTCCCGGGTTCAAATCCCGGCTCGGGCAACAAAAAGAAAATTGGATTTTTCCAATTTTCCAAAAAAAAAATGTTGCTCGGGATTGGATATGTGCCCGGTTGGCGATAGGCTTGTCACCTATCATATTAACTTAGTGTCTTCGGCTAGTGGGTCCTGGTTGTGCCTCTGCCTACCTTTTCGGGGATATGGGCGTGAAGATGCTTTTTTTCTATTACTGTTCCACTTATATTTAATAGAAAATTATCAGTTTCAATTATTACAACGTCTATTGTAACTATCACAGTTACTAACTGCATTATTAAAATTTTGAAAATAAAATTTTATGATTCGAGTTTTTAACTTATTCACTCACACGATATTGGCAACAGTATAGTTTTTCCAATAACAGGGAACCGATGACGTACCTGAAAAAATAAAATATTTTTAATTTATGGCAATTCATATTAGCAAAACTATCGTAGTTATTTAGAAAAACTATTTGGAACAGTATGTATGTGTTTGTGGAAATATTAGTGATGTGTTTAATTTTTAACTTTATAATTTTAATACACGGGAAGATGAGGTTGTTGTGAAGATACAAAAGTTTTATTGGGTTTAATTTTTTAGCATTATTTCATTTTGAAGCATACTGTAAAATGAAGGGAGATAAAAATTCATTTCTTCATAGTTCGACAGCAGTAAAATACACTTAAAATTGCATACACTGTAGTGCGTTCACGTTATGAAAGGCTTAAGCAATAAATGTCTAATTTTTAAAATGCCTATTTTGAAAAACGTCCGATTCATCTAAAGGACTAAATTTACTATCAAAATTACTAAATAATAAATAACGTTAATACTCAAAATGATTAATTTGTAAAATGCATATTCTTAGAACTACATTTTTTCTAATTATTTAATCAAATTGCGATATCAATCAACTTTACCACATAAAATTAGTAATTTTTCGATTCAATTGGTTAGTAATGTCCAATAAGCAACGGCCGTGATCAATTGATTAAATTAAAAAAAAAACAAATTCTGCTTAAAATACTTGGTTCCTAGTATTTCTAGGTTGTTAATGTCACTATTTTGTAAAAGTAACAAAATAAACAATCAAATTATTCCAAAGAAAATCAATTAAGTGTATGAATGCTCTGAGTTTGAATTGGAATTCTCTATAGTTATGAGAATTTAATAAATGAAAATTAAATTTTGGCATATTTAGAAAACAAGGGTTGTCCACGATTAAAATACAAGAAATAAAAAATCTAACATTTCTTAAAAAAAGATAAGCCCGCTAAATTTCTTTTGTCGGATCTTTTTAGTTTATGGGCGAGATTCCGGTCTATTTTGTAAAAGTAACAAAATAAACAATCAAATTATTCCAAAGAAAATCAATTAAGTGTATGAATGCTCTGAGTTTGAATTCCTATATAAAAATCGCATTACCATTAAATAAGTTAGTCTGGTATTGGCAGCAGCTACGTTCTCAATACAGTCTCAAAGGAGTTATGTGTTTGATTTGAACCCAGTCCAGACCAAAGCTACAAATTGCATTTGAAAGTTCCCCTGCAGCAAAAACCATGTATTGAACAGAATATTGAATTTAATTTTGAAACATACGAGTATTTTTCAAATATATGTTATTATTAAATATACGACTATTACATAATTATCTTTCATCGGTTATCGACCTTTACACAAATTGTATTAATTAATCTAACCCCAAAGTGTGCAAAATTATATATTTGGTACTTTAAGTTTGTTAAAAATACTATGTAGAAAGGAATACACCGTATTAATGTTCTGTAATAAATTTAATAAACACCCAGACCTAGAAACACTGCCATCTATTTTGGACCTCGAAGCCGGTAGTCGTGGATGCTAGACAACATTAGACAGCATAACATCTCAAACATGTACAACATCTCAACCAAAGAGGTATAATTTGTTTACTTTGGAGTTACATCAATTCTTATAATTTATCATAAGATATTTATCTACAATTTTTTCTCTCATTTCTCAAAAATAGTACTATATCTCTCACTCTACCGCATAGCTACCACGCTTACTCGCTACATAAATCTCGGAAAAAAAATAATAATAAAGCGCAACAAAAAAGTTGTAAATAGCCAATAATTTACTATATTTTCACTTTACAAAATACTCCTTAGATTTTAAAATAAGGTGTCGCTTGTAGATACCAAAGCTGGCAATGGTGGGCTATCTACTTGAGGCTGGTGCGTTTAGTCCCTAACGTATAATACCTTATCCTCCAAGCTAATATATGACAATAGCGAGTGCTGATTTTATTGCATCAAAAATAGGTATAGGGATGGTACCGATCCGGCCTGGTCGTTACAGGACTCGACTATCTCTCTAGATTTATAGATTTTACTTTTTGTTTTTTATCTTGTTACCAATTTAGCTAGGCTTGAGTCTTTACATTGGCACAATGAAATTCTATTCTAGGCTGCCACATCTGAAAGCTTCGGGGTTTTTAAATTTTTCTTGATATTTGTTAGAAAAATTAATAAGAATAATAATAGAGTTTAGAAGGTTATGGCAAATGGTAAAACCTCTTCAGGTATGTGGTAGCAAAGAGCTAAATATAGAGCCTTGCGCTACAAGGCTCTATTTTTGATCCATTTTCATGTCTTGTAGGTACATATGAATGACTTACTACTATATTACACAAAGATTTATACCGTCATCAATTTATATAATATTTGTAAAGATTCTTTAAATTAATATCATTGTTTGGTACATCGGTGCTACTGAACACAAGTATATAATTTACTTACTTTGGGGCTATATGTATAAGTAGTCATTTGATTGATTTGTTTATTTTAATATTAAATAGCAATAATATGATTTATAAATAACTCGAATTGTAACAATTAATTTATTAGTATGTTAGTAATACTTTACTTATATTTAAAGTAAAAGGAAAAGTGGATCATAATAACCAAGCGCAAATTGTGATTTCAAAAGTTACATCAACATACAACTAAATAAATAAATAAGAACAGAGTTCAGAAGGTTATGGTAAATGGTAAACCTCTTCAGGTGCTGTGGTAGCAACGGGCTAAAAATAGAGCCTCGCGCTACAGGGCTCTATTTCAATGTTCAAATATAACAACCTCCTTTTAAATGGTAAAAAACCAACGTGTATTAGATTTTAAATGACTAATGTTAGGCATATATGTAGTTACCGATGATATAACTGGATAATTTTAAACTGTTCTAACTCTGTGTAACTAGTTAAATTCCCACTATTTTAGGTAGATGTAATGATCGACAACATACTGAGAACCAGGCAAATAGGTTTAGCATGCGAAGTTAAAATAAGAACTCTAAGCGATGTCACAACCGCCTAAATAGTGCGTTTTAATTTTGTTTTATAGTTTAATGTCTTTCGGGATTTTTAATTAGAGCAATTCTGTAAATTTAAATGTTAATATATATAAATCTCGTGTCACAATGTTTGTCCTCAATGGACTCCTAAACCACTTAACCGATTATAATAAAATTCGCACACCATGTGCAGTTCGATCCAACTTGAGAGATAGGATAGCTTACATCTCAATTTATCGCGGGCGAAGCCGCGGGTAACAGCTAGTATTATATATGTTTTTTTTTAAAAAAAGAGATGTCATATTTTGATATTTATATCAATCTTGATGTATGGAATTCTCTATAGTTATGAGAATTTAATAAATGAAAATTAAATTTTGGCATATTTAGAAAACAATGGTTGTCCACGATTAAAATACAAGAAATAAAAAATCTAACATTTCTTAAAAAAAGATAAGCCCGCTAAATTTCTTTTGTCGGATCTTTTTAGTTTATGGGCGAGATTCCGGTCTGGATCCAGGTAAATAAAATTGTTTTGATCCTGATTGTTTTGGGCACTATATTATTATATCGGTTGATCTACTTCTTCTTTTAGCCAAAGTTTGTATGTTTAATATTGATAGTGAGATTCTACAATAAAATATTTTGTCATTTCTTAAACAGTTAAGTTTATATTCAAATACCCAGAAACATTTAACTAGCGACATATTAACATTAGTAATACGATGTAATGTCTATAGGGTGTGGACCGCAAGGCGTTTACTGAAGCAATTAGTTTTTAGTGTGGGTGGAGCATGGACGCGTCTTAGGTATACCGCGAGACATGGGTCCGTAGCGTCCAGAACATTCCTCGGACCCCAACTGCATAACGAATGAAATGGTTTGGGAATTTCTAGATTTACTGTTTTTTGCATATACATTTGTTTATCGTTTTGAATGCTAGACGGCGAGCATGTAGATGTTTTTGCTAATACGCTCTGTGACTATAGACAACAAAGATGTTGTTATGCTTTACCAACCACACGCCAGAATCTAAGTTTTGTGTAAGTCTGCTGTCATCAGCTGAATCTATCTTAAGTTCCAACATAACACAAATTTGGCGTATATTGTAAAACAGTTTACAGTGGCACAACTGTATCCAGGTGACCCGATGAATAACTCTACCACCTAGTGAAACAACCATTTATTTTCGGACTAGAAAAGAAACAATATTATTTATTCTTTGTAGTAAGATAATTTTAAGGCTGAATTCACCGTCTATCCTATACTCTAAAGTGAAAAAAAAAACAGTGACACGGACTGAAGTTATTGTGACCTTATAACCTAGGGGTTTAGGCGGTAACTTGCTTTAATTTGCTGACCTCTCTTGTTTTTGACTTTCTTAATTGAGTCAACAGGACTCTCCGAAAGAATGGTCAGACATTAGAGTGAGTCAGCAATAGTGAGGAGTGTAACGTGAAGTCCCGTTTATATGAAACGATGAAGGAATCTAAATAACTAGATTATTTTAGAAGTGAGTAATGCCACAAAATTTGTGTTTGAATTACTTTAATTTTTTAACGGGAACGCTTGAAACCTAGTAAGTACACTGAAACAAAATGGAACGAATTGATGTAACTCCAGTGTAAGCAAATAATATTTTTGTTTAGTGAGTGTCTGTTAACGGTATTAATAGATTCAATTACTTATGTAACAACCACGAAAAACTTGACGGACAATCGACTAAGCTTGTCACACACTACGACTCTGTCAGGAATCAAACATGAATCTTACAGATCGGATGTGTTGGGCGTGTACGCACGTATACGTGTGTAAAGGCAGTTAGATACTTCGGATCTCCCACTATCTCCCCTTTATTGTTACCGTTTTGTACAGAAACTGTAATCTCTTCAAGGAAACTTACAAATAATTGTCAATAAATCATCAGATAGTGCTGAGGCAATGCTTCTTATGAACCATTGTCTTGGAATCGAGTAAGTAATTAAACGTTTCGGCGATAACCATTATGGCCTCTGGACCTCACGGGCTATATTAATATAATAAATTATCCAGGCCTGTGGATTATCCGATATCGAGTTAACTGTACATTGCTGGATAGTTAGCTGACGGTTTGTACAATTATGGGTTTGTTACGTTTCTACAAATGAAGGTTTACAAATACACTTTGTACATCGAAATTTGTAGATTGTGTTAGTTGAAGTTACAATTTTGTCTTTTGATTAATATTAATGTATGTATGTATCCATGTATGTTAGGGAAAAATAAAAAAGAGAGAGAGGGGTAAGGTTTATGTATATGTGTATTAATTGTATGTATCTAAAAATAACAATGCACTTGCACTTATTTACATACATACATATGATGCTATGTTGTTAAGTTCCCGTGCTGATTACGAACTTTTTCGAAAAATCCAAATAATTAGAGTAGACACCAATCGCCCGTTACCAACATGAGGCTGGAATGTTTTGCATGAATAGGTTTGCCGTTTACTCTAGTGTATTGTCAAGGAGTAAGTGATAAATAAACCGATGTCTCTTACAAAATTGATAGGAAAGTTTTCGGCCTTCTTAAAATGAAATCTTAATATTAAGACCTTCCCGCTCATCAGCAATAGCCAGAAGAGAAAGCCTGAGCCGAGATTAATACTGTAATTTGCTGAAAAGCATACGTCAAAGATGTTGATTGAATATTCAAAGAGATCGGCCCCGATATTATGTGGTGAAACTATCGGGCCCACACCTAGCCCTTGTAATTGATTGAAATTTATTCACAGTAACAATTTGGATCAACATCGAGAATTGCAAACCATCTTATTAATACAGGGACGTATTTAGGTAATGTATTCGTTTGTTTATTCATAACGTTTATGTTTCATTTGTTCTAAAAAAACATTTAATTGAGTAGGTATTTTTACGTCCGTATTCCTAAAGAGTACACATAGCAAAACTTTCACTAACCAGGCACTTATTTAACCAAAGCAACGTTTTATATATTAGAAAATTAAAACAATATTTCTTTTTTATGTTGCTAAACCCTAGAGCCAAACTACACTTGACCGCAGATTTGATAAAATACATTTCTGTAGTATTATCTGCACTGTGTGAAAGCCGAGCTCTGTTTTTGCAGCTTTTTTTGTCTATATGAGGGCTGTGTCTTACCTGCAGAATAGCCGTCAGTTTCTTCTATCTTCTTCAGTTATATATTTAATCATGTATTTGATCGTTTCCACATATCAGCCGTACTGATATCAATTTCAAATTCACAATTTCAAAATTGTTTTTTCAACGTCGGTACTTATATAGGACAAATATCAGTGTCACGTACGACATTCATATTTACATTATAGTGAGCAACTGCATAAATCAATAAAAAATATTACATTTATAACTAAATTCAAAAACAAATCATTAAACATAAATTCAAACAACGTTCTTCGTTCAACCACGGCCAGCAATTTATTCTTTGCAAAAAGTATCTACACCATCATCGTCACATCATCTAAAACTTATTAACAACCCACTTTTACCCTCAGGAGTTAATAAATGGAGGCTAAATCAACAGCATATGTTATTATACAGTTTTCTTGTACTTCGAAAGTGTTATCAATTCCGAACCGTTTCTCAAAATTTGGCTGGTGCTTAAGATGTAACCCTTTATTACGAGTAATAATGTTAAATCTAAAATCTAATAATTGAAGCTGAAAAATAATCTCCTTGCAAACCATTTTAGTTAGATTAAGCAAGTTAAAAATTAATTATAATTATAAAATTAATATATATAATACAATAAACATATACGTATATCAAGCTTTAACAATTGTTCAAAAAGTCATTCTGTAATTAAGCCTTGAAATAACATGATTGTTATTTTTTTTTAGAAAATATTTTTATAAATTATACTTATCAGTTTGAAATATTTTTAATAGATAAATTAATGTCAATAAAACCGAACATGTTTTTAGTTTTAGTAACAATAGTGTGCAAGACGTTTTGAACCAAAGACTTGTGTTAATTTCATCTAGTTGTAACCTTTTGGTGTAGGGCAGTTTCAAAACAATTATTTTTTGTATGCTAAGTTTCGTCCACTTGTCATTAAGTTTTTTACAAGCTTTGTATCGATCTTCGCTTGTCTGATACAGAATAATGCTAGAATTGTATTTGTTATTAAATGTGAAAATGCATAAAATGAATGAAAAATTTAAGTATGTATCTAAGATTTGTATGAAAAAGGTACTTTCTTTAAATTCATTGTAAAAACAAATCTTAAATTGAATCAGTTCCGTGGAACCGATTCTTAGATTCCGAATTCCTCTCTGCATTTTGATGTAGATGAAAGGTCTTAAATAATTGATTAGCTTTTCTTAGACCCAACAAGAGAGAACTTGTTGGACATCGTGTTCTTAATGTTATTCAAATAGAAACAACCTTTTATAAAGGCAAAGTCTTGTTTTTCTATCAGTAACTACATATTAATTAATCTATAAAGGGTATGAAGAGAATGAAATCCGAAATCTATAACACTTTTCCGAAGACCAACTAACTGTTAAGGTTCTATTTTTAGAAAGAAAGAAAGATAATTATTCATATTAATCAACATATTCTACCATATTTTGGTGTGCAAATATTTTAAAATTTATAAAAAAAAATATTTAATTACATATGCTTTAACTTTTGAGCTAATTATTTATATTTATAACTAGTTTAATTATTTATCTTCTAATACCAGTTTATTGTACCAATACTTTACATTTACATAACTACAAAGAATAAACTATTTTGTACTTATTTGGTATCCACGGAAAAACCGTTTCATGTTTTAGCGTAATATCAATTAGGTTGAAGTTAAACTATATAAGTTATCGCCGCTGTGGTCTAGTGGTCCAAGTGTTGGACTTGACTTCATGAAGTCCAGGTATCGAATTCCGGGTCGGGGAACAAAAAAATAGGTTTCCCCAATTTCCTAATAAAAAAAAACTATGTTGCTCGGGATTTGATATGTACCCGGTTGGCGATACGCTTGCCACCTATCACATTGTGGGACTTAGTATCTTCGGCTAGTCGTGGGTGCCCTAGTTTTGTCTCTGCGTAGCCCTTTGGGGATATGGGCGTAAAGATACTTACCTTTTGAAGTTGAACTACTAAAAATGGCGTGTAACTCTTGAAAATGAGTAATAGACAATAGTCACTAACTCACAGATTGTAACAACTTCATTGCTGACATAATTCCATATTTAAGGTTTTTTTATTAAGTCAGCAAAAACATCGATCGTATTTATTACAGACATTTCTTAGTTATGTTTAAAGGCACTTGAAAGTTATAACTGTGATTATCATAACGAGCGATCACACGTCCACAATATCTGATGGCGTGCGATGTGTCAACGGCTCCGACCCCGCAGACCCCGCAGTGGCCGCTCTCAGCTGACGCAGCGACGGACAAGTTTTCTTATCTCAAAAACTTCTTAAGGACGTTGCACTTGTCATTATTGGAGCACAGCTTGGGAGATGAAATTCCGATAACAAAACATATTGTTTTTGCTTCCCTTCATATCGCCTGTTATTGTATTGGCAAAGCTGCTTTTTGCTGGATAATTCGGGGGGAGATTAACAAACTTTTGAAGGTAGGAGACAACCGCTGCCATCTTAAGCATTACCATATCTCGAAATAATAATGCATCATTTCTAATAGCAAATGAAAAAGATAAGTAAAAAATTACTTGAAATCTTTTCTTTGATATAATGGTAAGTCACAGTTAGCTAATTCCTTAAAATTTCCACCTATATATTCCTAAAAAACTATAATTCTTACTGTCATTTGAACATACTAATTACTATATTATAATATCCCCATATTTCCTTCGTGTTGGTCCGGGTTCTCAGTATATAAAATCGATCTGCCATTCTGGTGGCATGGCGGACTGGTGTTTCTGCTGCCATAACGAAAGTGTAATCCGGTTATACTTGCACATTAGACCTAAAACCATGGCCACAAGACAGCGACGCATCTATAACATTTATGGTGTACATATGCCAAAGTTGTCTCTTATCATACGAAATTTGTGCCACAATTTACTTGTGAGATACTTTCTCCTACATTAGTATAAAGATTCAACAACTGACTGCCACTTATGCCTGTATATTTTTTAAGCTTTTGTTTTCTGGTTCGCGCTGACCTAGGTATCAGTATGAATGATTTTCCTAAACTTTAACGTTACAAATCTAAGATATACCTTTAAACGAGTAATTCTCGTATATAAAACTTGAATCTTGTTAAATTTATATTTCGAAAAAGATATTTTTAGGTAAGTGTTAGTTCTTTGTAGTTTATACTATCTCTAACTTAAAAAAAAATACCAATTTCAGTTTCTTTATTTTTTGTATTTACCTCCGACCCAAATTACATTATTTAATAAATAAAATATAAAAATTCGAAATAAGAAGAAAACACACTAAGATAAAATAATTTGAACAGCATGATTAGCTTCTTGCTTTAGTTTGCAACAAAGTCCTCAAGAACCTCAAGAAATATGTTTGTTTGCAAATACAAATTATTTTATCAGCTTAAAAATCCCCAATACGTAGTTTGTGTAAAAAAAAGTATACAGAAAGCTTTTTATAGATAAAATATACTTATCTGTCATCTGAACCCTTCCATGTTGTCGATAAATGTGAAATGATTTATTTCAATAAAACATTTAATCGGCTGACCTCTATCTCCCAACCGAAGCCCGAAGCCATACATCAACAGATACACGTCACATATTTGATTCATAGTGTTCTCCGTTATAAATTATATAGAAAGTTCTAAGTCGTATGATTCATTTCTATACCAAGTTACTCCGATTTTAACATCTTCACACGCTGTTTACGTCCCAGATCATACTGACGAAGTTTTATCTTACACGTTAGTGGTATTTGTACAGACCTGATAAACTAAAACGTATAGCAATAGTCATCGACCTCTGAATTATGACTTAAATCGATAAATTATTTATTTTTGTTAACAAAATACATATATACAATGTGAATGAGGATAAGGTAGAGCAAGTTTGACAATCCACTATCAAATTACCCGGTTTTATCCTACGGTTGTGTCAAGAGATTACAAAACCAGAGTCCTTTGAATCAAAAGGTTATTGAATGTACAGGAAGGGCTGCACGAATTGTGACATTAAAACTATACTTAATTTTTTTATTTGAGATTTCAGCGAATAAGCATACGATTCTTCTGATAGTAACTGATACTGGGGCTTTTGAACACCATAAATGTGTCAGGTGCGTTGCTTTCCTACCCCCGAATCGGAACGTGACAGAGGAATTATTGTCCTGGTTGTTCCTCTGTCTACTTCTTTGAGGATATGGGGGTAAAGATACTTCTTCTATTACAGTTTTCGAATTAATAAAATGAGATTATAATAGATACATACATATCTTCACGCCAAGTCCCTTACGGGCTAGGCAGTGAGTATCGAGTGCCAGACCTCACGATCCTGACAAACCTGTCTTGCTTCCTTCACATTCATAACCCTTTTCATACAAACACGCCGGTTTCGGAGACTCTTGACACCACCCTCGCATAACATCCGATTGATCTGATCGTGAAATGTCAAATGAATTATGTTGTGAATTATAAAAAATAATATAATTATATTTTAATTACAGTTTAATATTACATTTGTTAATTAACAATATCAATAGTAGTAAATTAACAACAATACTAATATCATGTGTATTCAAAAATTTTTTTTTTGTGTTGTCAATAAAATATTACATTTGACTGAAGTTAAAATGGGATTATATAGCATTATTATCATGATTTTAGAAATAAAAATGTGAAATAAATAAATTAAAAA
>NJDC01005542.1:125809-137545 GCA_002245475.1 Calephelis virginiensis
GATTCGACTAGAAGTATTTTCACGTCTTTTTTAAGCACAACAGTTTTTTCGTATGCTTTCCACTTAGATAGTGACAAAACTAAATATTATTCAATTTTAAGCTCAGATGAAAATGATTTTCCCTTTATTTCCAAGAATCGAAAGAATGTAACAAAAACTTGAAATAAGTTTTAAGATGCAAGACGTGATAGTCACTATATTTATTTCTCTTCCAAAAAGTTCATTACTTTTAGTAAAATAATGAAATTTACGTCATTACGTCTACAACAAAGGTGATTCAATGCGTTTTGACAAGTCAGATGGTAATCAGTCAACCCTTTAGGTCGACAAATCGGAAATTAGGGAGGCATGAGCGCTCGCGGATAACCCCGACTACTCCAAGTCAAGGGTCTTTTCGGCCCAAGAGACACGAACCGACACGGTCCTTTCTTTGAATATTTAATGAGAAGAAAGTAAAGTTTAACTTGAACAAATGTTTAATGATAGTGAGAAATTCAAAAGGCAATCGTATCGAATACATTTTGAGCTATTTTGCTTACCTTCTTGTAATTCATTTCAACCACAAAAAACAAAAAGAAAATTGGGTTTTTCCAAATTTTCTAATAAAAAAATGTTGCTCGGGATTGGAAATGTGCCCGGTTGGCGATAGGCTTGCCACCTATCACATTGTAGGGGACTTAGTATCTTCGGCTAATCGTGGGTGCCCTGGTTGTGCCTCTGCCTACCTCTTCGGGGATATGGGCGTGAAGATACTTATACACAGTATCCCCAATATTATTATAAATGCAAAACTGTGTTGTATATTTTAAGTTTGTCCCGTTTTGTGACAACATTTTTTTCTACAAAAACCGGTGTACAGAAGAACATACGCTAGCTTTTATTTTACATTTCAACGGGTTACACGCGGACGAATCCACTGGCAACAACTATGTCTGATGTAAACACTTTAAAGTCATGTTTCTTTTACAACCTCAAAACACATTGTTTAAAAGAAAACATTGTTTTGTTAATTTAATTTTATCATTGTAGAATTTCTAATCAGTTTGTTTAATCACACTTATATCCTTTTAATTTAACAAATGGGAAAGTATGCACTTGTGTGTAGGTTTTCTCTTAACAGACATAAACTAATTTCAATGAATCTTAACATAGACACATTAAGAGGGAGCCAAACATTTTATATGTGAAGTCACTCGATCGTCTTGGGTTCTATCAGATTTTGTCAGCTAGATCGTGAAGAATGAAAAAGGTGGTTATTTATTTTTTTACCCGTGCGGGGAGCAGAAGATCAATCAGAAATAATAATTACTTACTGTCCCTTAATAGTAGTATATTAATAGTATACATGACTAATGTGTCTGCAATGACAGAAATATATTAATCAGACAGGTCGCCATAATAGCTGACGAAAATAGATGGCCTGTGTGGTCTAGCGGTCCGGGTGTTGGACTTGACTGCATGAGACCCCGGGTTCGAATCCCGGGTCGGCCAACTAAAAGAAAATTGGATTTTTCCAATTTTCTAATAAAAAATGTTGATCCGGATTGGAAATGTGCTCGGTTGGCGATAGGCTTGCCACCTATCACATTGTGGGACTTAGTGTCTTTGGCTAGTCGTGGGTGCCTTCGTTACACATCTGCCTACCTCTTCGGGGATATGGGCGTGAAGATACTTTTTTTTTGATTTTGTAAATTTCCGCACCCTCCTTTTTTTGAAAGTCACGTTCAAATTATCTGAATATTTAGACTCATACTTAATACTATGCAATAAACCCACCGTTTTTAAATTTGACATATTCGAGTATATTTTCAAATGAAAAAAACATAGTTCCCCCTCGTTCATGTTCCTCGTGTTGGTTCGGTCAGCTGAATAGAATAAACCATATCCTTCTCTGCCAGGCAGTAAGAGGCGAGCACTGGTTAAAATATCGCTAACAAGTCCACATGCGGTAGAGTGCTGTGCAGCAACTTACCCGGTAGGGATCCACCGCTTTACCTATGCCTGCCGCCTTTAGGACCGGTCCGGAGGGTATGGTAGTCGGTAAGCTTGCACAATACGCCAAACAAGCCGACCACAGCACAGTGACGCACCTGTAACATTTCTGGTGTCTATACAACACCCACGATTATTTCTGACCATCGGGGAGCCGTGTGCTTATTTGCTGACCTCTCACACAAAATAAAACTACCCTACAGGCACGTCTCATGAATAGAGATATGATACAAAATGGAGGTTTTCAACCACAACTGCACAAGGTATCTCCCATATTATCATAATCTGATGTGCCGTAGTCAAATCAACTGAAATCCCCAACTCGATTCCCATACCATACCGTATATCTTAGAGACCAAAAGCGCCAACAAATATTTTTTCAAGTATTTTTGTCAAGTATTATATAATATTGCTAGCTATTGTCATATTCCGCGCTAGAGGTTAGCGTATCCGGCGAAATCGCAGACATGGCATAAGATCTGTACCATAGGGTGGTGATGAAGTAGTAAAGGAGAAGTACAATCATCAACAGTCACCAAATTCCTAATTATTATTATCCTGAAATTCAGATCTTAAGCGCCTAAGTATAAGCTACCAAGGCCGTTACCAGTACCAAGTATCCATTAACTGAAATGGAAACATACTCGCGTATGTAATTACTTAGTACTAATCATTTAGTGTCAGGCACATCAGGTACAAAATGTGTTTTGTTATGTATTTACTATTATTTGTACCTATTATTTGCATAAACAAATGTTGGTGTACATGAGAAAAGGCATGCTACGTTTGTTCGGGCATGTAGAAAGACTGGCAGATGAAAATTTAACTAAACAGATATACATTTATTTATCTGTTTAGTCAATTTCTCTCGCAAGCGGATGGTTGTAGGTACTCGGGTAACCTAATTTCTCGGTTTTTGTGCGAGGGTGGTGTAAAAAGTCTCCGGCATCAGGGTGTTTTATATAGGGGAAAGTAGGGTATATTGGACCGCTTGTTAAATTGAACCACCTCTGAAAACCTATTTCGTACTAATTTAGTTTGAAAAATGGCAACACTAACTTCATTGTGCATCGGCCATTTTGATTTCGGCAGAAAAACAAACGTATTGTTTCTGTTAACAATAACCTTTTTTCAGATTTTGACTGTAATTTTAAATGGTATGTGCCAAGGACGTAACTAAGTGAAATGTAAGCTGTAAGAGCATATATATTTTTTATATATTCGTAATGTATCTACAAGTAACTGTCTAAAACAATTCAGCGGCTATGATAGGTTACATTTTTGTTTTGATTTTATTTCTTCGAAATTATACAGTTCGATAAAATGGACCGCATATAGTTTGATAAAATGAACAGATCCAATTAACCGAATTATATTTTTTTAGAATTTATTCACTAATAACTACAATAAAGTTACAAGCAAACATTATAACAAAGTACCTGTTAAATTTCTTTCCTTTTTACAGATGACCAAGAAAAAATATTAAAAGCAGAGTCAAGTGAAGAATCTTCAGACGAAGAATCCACACTTATGGATGATTCAGGCAGTTGCTCCTCTGAAAATTCTGATAATGAGTGTGCTATTCTGGTCATAGCGCAATCACTGGAAGACTTGAGCAGGATGCTGGATGACCTCGATAGAGTTTCCCAACAGGTGGATCTAAGGATGAACTTGGACAAGACGACAGTCATATTGCACCTATACCCAGTTCACGTTAGGAACTCAATTCTTGAAGTTATTGATCAGTATGTATACCTAGGTCAAACTGTTTAGTTAGGTAAATCCAACTTCAAGAAAGAGGTCGACCATCGAGTCCAACTCGGATGGGCAGCGTTCGGGAAGTTTAAAGGTATCTTCTTGTCCAAATTACCGCGGAGCCTAAAGTCGAAAGAAAGTCTCAGAGTCGCTCAACGTGCTATGGAGAGTGCTATGCTCGGTATTTCTCTGCGAGATATGATCCGTAATTCGGTGATCCGCAAGAGAACGAGAGTAACAGACATAGTCTAGAAAGTCAGCAAGCTCAAGTGGCAATGGGCAGGCCACATTACATGCAAAACCGACAACCGCTGGGGAAGAAAGGTTCTCGAGTGGCGGCCCCACACCGGAGAACGTAGTGTTGGACGACCTATCAACGGGTGGACTGATGATCTGGTCAAAGTCGCGGGGAGTCGGTGGTTACAAGCGGCTGGTGACCGTGACTTGTGGTGCTCTTTGGGGGAGGCCTATATGCAGCAGTGGATGTCCTCCGGCTGATGATGATGATGATGAGTGTGCTACATGTAGATTAGATTACTGGGATAAAAAAAGGCCCAAAAGTTGACTAGGTAAAGTGTGTGCAATGCAATAAATGGAATCATGAGACTTGTATTATCAATCCTGATATTTGCGATTATTGTTTTTCTTGGGTATTTGCCTACAAATTTAGATAAAAAGTCTGATTTCGAGTTCTTTTATAATTATTTTTAGATTGAATCTATTATTTTTGAATAAAAAGTTTAAGTTTTGTTATTTTTTGATTGATTTACTCTTAAGTCCAATTTAGCAACTCTATGGTCGAATTAACCATACAGGTTTGGTAAATTGGAACAAAGCTCCAATTTCGTGTTAGTTTGATTTTTGAGAAATATATAACTATTACGTTGATTATTGTTTAATAAATATAAAGCCAATTAAATGGAGTTTCATTTGATGTAACAACTGTTTTTAAAATAATTAATAATATGCGTTAAAACACATTTGAAAAAAAGTGGTCCACATAAACCGACTTGCCAAAAGAGTGTGAAGGAAACTAGGCAGATCAGTAAGGATCGTGACACTTCACACTCGATAGGTACCTACTCTTCATTTGGGGTGAAGGCTTGGTGTGTGTAAGATGTAGGCAGAGGTACAACTAGGACACCCACGACTAACTAAAGATTCTTTTTTGTCCCAGAATGTGATTATCTATCTCTACCATATCGCCAATCGGGCAATAATCCTATATCGGCCAACGATTTTTTTAACACAAAAAAAACACATTTTAAATTGCTCGACCAGAAAATCGAACCCGAGATCTCATGTACTGAATACCGACACAGTCGGCGTTAACAATAGCAAACAGAGTCGATTTTGGTCATTGTGTACTGTATATACTCGACATTATTAAATATTAACTGTACATTCGATTTTCTGGAAGAAACATTTTATAGCTTGCCGTTTTTATAATTTCATGTAAATATGTGCATGAGTATATATTGTTGTATGTATTTCAAATAACTAAATACATGCCATAGGAATTTCTGGGCCACTAATTAATTATAAATCTTGTGTAGTAAAGGGGCATCGCCAACAGCTGAAGAAAGGGTTGCCATATTTTAAGATGTCGTCGTCATCTGGGAAGGAATGTGTGGGTACGGGTCACTTTAATTATTTATAGTGAGCAAAATGTTTGCCGTCCGTTTACTGTAGACTGTAGAGGAAACATACCTATATGTACTCATATGTTCGGGAAATATTAATTTAAGAGCGGTAAAACTGCAAAAAGCCGACCGACCAACTTCGTGTTCGTGTCATCCAGCCACTAAAAAATAAACATGTTTAAATATAACTCAAAAATCATCTATCAGATGTTGATAAAATTTATATTGAATCGCCTATTTTTCCAAAAAAATCCATTCGTGCTTAACCGAGTAATCTCTTCGCAAATACACAGACGAATTGATAATCTCCAGACGAATTAATAATTAGAGTCGATTAAAAATGAGTCCCTATTTCCTTGGCCATGCTATAGCTTAAAAACTGTTGAACAAATTCTAATATTTTTATGTATTTTCATTAACGCACAAGGAAGACAAGGACAATTATGACAAGGCAATCTAAGAAGAGGAAGAAAAAAAAACAAATGATTGTTATTTGTAAATTTCTGGAAAAGCCACATCGGTTAGTGTTTGATAAAAATCATGTTATTAAACACAAAATATGAAGAATAATAATGAGTATAAAACTAATTTTTTTTTAATGCTTGTGGTCGCCCCTTGGTTGAAATTCGACCATAATAAATTTTAATTACAAGTTATTCAATATAAATTATTAAAATATGATGTTCAAACATTGTTATGGTTCTATTGTCAATTGTCTTTTTGATAAAAAAAAGCCATCTTCATTTATCAAGACCAACTACTTTGTTTCCAAACATTATGAATGTAGTTTGCGCGCCATCTGTGATATTTAATCGTTATCAATATACTTATTTTTGTGAGTCAAATGCATGGAAGTTTGTGTAATATTTTATTTTTTGATTTAATGCACTTTATAAGCATTATTATTGACAAACATTAGCATTCTGCACTTCTCCTCGCTTTCATAATCTGTAAGTGTGCCAAATTTCATTCTCGTCTTTCCTCGCAATTTTCTTAAAAATGGGTTATAAGTTTTGCTACACGTATTAATATTATGATAAGGTTACTATTGGTTTATCATAAAGGTTCTATTCTGGCAGTGATCTCACGATTACAATCCTATTAATATTATAAATGCGAAAGTTTGTATGGATGTTTGTTACTCTTTCACGCTCGAATGGCTGAACGGATTTGTCTGAAATTTGGAAGACAGATAGATTGTGACCTGGATTAACATATAGGCTATTTTTAATCCCGATTGCACACCGGGTTTCTGTGAAAACGCGGGCGAAGCCGCAGGTAGCAGCTAGTATCATCATATAATTTTATTAAGTTGTAATTTACGTAAGAGAAATTATGTAATTTAGATATACTAAGATTTACTAAAATTTGTCAACCTGTTTCGATGATTACATTATTATATGTCAGAACGTACCTAAGGTGGCATTATTGTAATAATTTTGAACTTGTACTCATGGGGGGGAAGCAAAACTTTAGAGTCTATTCGTTCAATGGCTCGAAAATAAAATGTAAGCTTCTAGCCTGTTCTGCTACTTATAAGAGTCTGCTAGATCAGTATATCTTAAGAGAAAGGGCTATTAAATTATCCAACTTACCGGATTTCCACGAAGCTATACATTGTTCACTCATGAAAGTATAGCCCTCCCGCATCCTCCGATTGCATTACCAATGAGTACCTAAGCGGATTACCTGATGGTAAGTGAGGGTACCACCCGAATCCAACTAACTACAATACAAGGAATCTCACAATTATAATGTTATAACAATAATAATAAATATTTCTGGACAAGTTACATAAATTGAATCTAACCCCAAAGTAAGAAAATTATATTTTATATGACATAACTACCCGTGTTAACGGGTTAGAATAGAATTAAAAATTTCGCCACGGGACTTGAATCCTCAGTAGCTCAATTGGTTAGAGCATTCGTCGGCTTGAGACGAAAGGTTACAGGTTCAAATCATGTCTGGGGCGAAATTTTTTCTTTCTTTAAAAATTTATAGAAAATTTATAGAAGAAAATTATATGCTTGTATTGAGTGTTAGTCAACGATACTAACACATGGAATTACTTAAATAGATACGAGAATAAATTAATAAACACCAAGTTGCTGCTATCTTTTCAGGAATGAGTAAGCTCATGTCTTGGAGGTCGCTGAGTCGAACTGTTTCGAGACCGCTGTCACCAACAACTGGTTTCACAGTGGTGTAGAACGAGACGAACTGTTGCCGATAGTCACTTATCAAAATGATGTAGTACTATTATTGTTAGGCTGATTTTTCAAGAAAGTTACAATTTGGTTTTGCATTTGGTGCACAACTAGAACTGAGTCCCAGCACTAGCACTTTGCATCGAATGCATCGCATAAACGGAATACCACTGGAGTTTGGCGCGTGATCTCTTTTTATTTTTATCATTAATTGCAGTATAGTGATTTATTATTTTTCAATTATCTTTTTTATAACCATCATCAAAATTTAATAACTTATTTTAAATTTATCTTTAGTGTGGTTAGGTAGATTTAGCATATCAATAAAAGTACAGCGAACTCTAGCAGTTAAACAAACATGGGATACCATCTCCGAGCTAAACGGACGAACCCGCAGCGTGCCTCTCCCATTAATTACTTAAATTTAATTCATATGAGACCCACGCAGCACTATTTACATTCAAAAACGTCTCCACCCTACCCGCATTTCGTAACCCTTGCCAAACTTCCCGACCCTAAGACGCTAACTCCTAAGAAGACTTTCTTTGATAGTGCGCTCCGGTGGCTTTGAATAAAGGGCATCGGGTCGATAGAGTCTTGATCTGTAATTTTATAACTTTGGGAACGTCTGATCAGTACTTTGGTAACTGGGCCTATCACTTCACTTGATACCTTCATTTAAACTTCTCGTATTTTGTTCGTTATGTCTATTTTTAAAATACAAGCGACTGCTTTTATAATAACTTATTCCGAATAAGCTTGAGGTGCTCCTGATAGAAAAAAAAATACTGTGTCCTATACACATTATAAGCCTTAAAGGCTGCTGAGCTGTGGCCGGATTGTTAGGACTACCCTGTGTCACCCTAGACTCCGAGTCAAAATATGAAAAGTCGAACATTGACGTTATAAAACAAATAGCTAAAGTGGTGCATTCTTACCTGGCCAAGCTGCTACTCAATACGCTACCATCCGTGTTATTGTTGGTAGTCGCCTATTTAATCTAAAAACTAAACCAACTTACATTTAAAGATCTTAAAATGGAAAAAACTATCAAATCGTCAAGAATTAGAAAGTTCAAAGATCGTTCCGCTCTAAAGAATAAGGGATTAGCCCTTATCACTGTGCACGTAAAGCGGTGATACTTATATGAGTGCCCCTTTTATTGCATTATACGGGGGAAGGGTTGCTTTGGCCCTAAGCCTACGAATACAGGAAGAATTTATAAATAAGTTAAGCGGGCCCGCCTTATTCTTCGCCTCAGCGTCCCACTTTGTTTTATCATATTTAAATTATAGTCAGATGTGGAACGTGTACCTAATTGCTGTACTTTGTTAAGATAATGTACCTTTGGCGCGACTCCACTTTTGTTTTCTTGTTTTCAAGCGATATAAATTTACAAGAATACGCTGTTTGGTACCAAACTTTTGTTTTGTTTTTGTGTACTTTCTTTGGAAATAAAATCTGTTGTGAACCCGTTCGTTGACTTTATAATGTTTCGTACTATTATTTTGATTTAAAAGATTTCTAAAGTTATAGAAGTCACATCCAGGACATTACTTTTCCCATTCCTGCCTCGATGACATCAGTACATATCAGTAATCTTCATACGTGTCTAACGTAATCTCAGGACTTACCTAATACCCTTATTGCCTCTGTCGTGTAGTGGTCTAAGTTTGGACTTGACTTCAAGAGTCGGGCATTAAAAATGGAATGTGTTTTTTTAATTTTCTAATAAAGAAAACGATGTCACGTATTGATCATGTGCCTGGTTGGTGATTGATTTGACACCTTTTACATTGCGGGGTTTAGTGTCTTTGACCAATCGTGGGTGCTTTACAAAAGTCCATCCAGAAACTTTTAATGATTTCCGCAAAAAACAGGTTGAAGGAGGAGAATATAAGTTTTTTTGTTATATACTTTCAGGGTAATGTTTTTTGGTGACTTTAGCAAAAAAGTATTAGTTTAAACATTATAAATAGTCACTTCAAACTAGTTTTAAGTATTATTTCATTTTTTCGTCCTCAGGTGGCGATGACCCCATCCTAAGCTAATGATGATGAGTTATTCCACTTGTGTAGTCAGCCATGACTAAGTGGAAGAGTGATATGTTTCAGCTCATAAGCATTGGTACAATCGCGGCGCGTCATTCCTAAGGTTGTCCTACCACAAAAGCGATCATGATGTTCCGAATGAAAATATATATCAACTTTGCGCAAGTTGAATCCGGGCTCCTTTGCTAAATAGGCCATCTGCCATCCTAACAGGCATCTCGTAAAAGGCGAGCATAGGCTTACTGTCACTAATACCGTGACATCTAACTAGGTGGTAGAGTTTCGCAGTGACTCACCCATATTGGTACCACCGCCTTACTTATTCCCTCCGCCATAATGTCATGACGTGTTCCGGTTTGGAGGGTAAGGTGGCCGGTAAACTTAATTTTGTTCGAGGCCTAACACCCTGGCCTCAGGTTGGCAACGCACTATTACCATCTTTGGTGTCTCTAGGCGGCGTGAATTCCTTACCGTCAGGAAATCCGTCTGCTTGTTTGCCTTCCAATATTATAAAAAAAAACAGTCTCTAATGGATGAAGTAACATTAACATCTTTAATAGCATTTAAGAAGTATTTAGTAACTTAAATTTTTAAATTATAATTGTCTGTAATGAATAGTGAGTATATTTGGTTCACAAAATTAACCGCTAAACAAATATTTTGTACAATAATTCACAAAAATCATTCCTACCTGTTACAAAGTCACATAACATTAAGCACAGCAATTGATCATGACATTTTAATTTAAGCGTAACACATTTCCTTACAAACCCGCGATTTAGTGAAGAAAACAATGACTTATTCATAATAAAACGATATTTTCTTCCATAAATCATATTTAAGTGTTATTTCATTTCCTACGGAACCCTCGCATGCAGCACACGCATCGCACGAATAAGTAATTGAAATTTGAAACTTTTGATTTCGCGAAGTTGTTTTGCCCCACTCCTGCTGAAATATTAAGAAATCAACTGATTTAAGATGAGGAGTATCAAAGCTTTTCTCCAAATAAATATGCTGCGCTGCGACTGTAGTTACATTTATAGAGAAGATTACTTAATGAAAATTTTTCACCTATTGCACTCTTTTCGTTTTCGATAACGTCGCAAAGTCAGTGACAACTATGAACTAGGACGTAGCGTTTGCGGAGCAATTCCCCCGGATTTTTAATGACATAAGACAGTGAACATGCACACGGTTTGTCTGAGAAACAGGCGTGTCTTATAGACAACATAGATTCGAAGTAAATCTCTACCTTGTGACCGGGAATCAGGCCTAGCGAGAAAGTCTACGCGGCTTCTCAAACCTCCGGACCGGAACATGACAGACGGTGGATCTCTATTCGGGTCCAGACCAGTGGTCCTGCTGGTATTGACCCATTCTAACCTAGGTTCGCCTTTGAATATGTGGCAAATTGTCTATTCTACATAATGAAACGATATGAGAAAGTAAATTGGTGCACCGTTTTATCCGTGATCACGTGTGCTTGATGTTTAAAACGACTTAAAGTCTGCTCTAAGCTGATAGACTTGCAGACGTGGCCTGATATTGCGATACACCAGTAACATCCGGTTGGTCCGGGCTTCTTTGCAGAATAGACCACCTGCCTTCCTGTGCCAGGCAGCTCGTAAAAGGCAAGCTTATGCTTATAGTCACTAGCACCGCGACACCTGACTAGGTGGTAGAATTTCGCAGTGACTCGCCCGGAGTCGTACCACCGCCTCATCTATTCCTGCCGCCATAACGTCAGCGCTTGGCGTTGACGTGTTCCGGTTCGGAGGATAAGGTAGCCGGTAAACTTACTTTTGCTCGAAGCCCAACATCCCGACCTCAGATTGGCAACACACCATTACCAACTTTGGTGTCTCTAGGCGTTGTAAATTTCTTACCATCAGGAAATCCGCCCGTCCGTAAATAAAAATATGTCTTCATTTCGTGCAAGTAACTTTTCAGCAATTCACATCTGCCGCACACGATCTATCAGACACTGGAGATAGATTAAGTATTCATCTCGCGACATTAGAGAACGTTATTAAAACCACCTGTAAAGGGCGCACTCCTCATGGCTTGTCGACGCGCCACACG